>PVIC010048929.1:0-13337 GCA_004025085.1 Thryonomys swinderianus
ACAGGCACAAAAGATTTCCCAGCAGTGCGTGCATGCGTGTGTGTGTGTGTGTGTGTGTGTGTGTGTGTGTGTGTGTGTTAATGATAGCTATCTGTTTCTGAGTATATGCTGGACCCATCGGGGGACATATAGAGCAGCCAGGGCAGTAACGGCATTCCCAAGTTCTACTGCTTGTAATGGTGGACCAGGTAAGGCAGAGCAGTCATTGCCCTGGGAGACAACTAAGAAAGATGGAGGACATGATTTAACTACATATCATAAAATTAAAGAACAACAGAAATGAACAAAACCACAGGCAATTACTGAGCTAAGAACAGGAAAGACCAGAAACCTAGAAGCTCATAAAAAACTGAAAACATGGCTTTTGCTCTTGCACATTTACTAATCATGCAAAGGCAGACCTGGGCTGCACTTTCAGTGGCTTTATAGAACTGAGGGACAATAGTGAGAATCTAGGTCCCATCACAGGAGGGATGCTGGTAAACCACACTTTAGCTCAGACTTCAGATAGAAGGATATCTATCCTGAGTGATCCAGAATGAAATGACAGGGAGAATGATCCAAAATTACTGTATGCACAGTGTGTACTTCAGCCTCAGGTCACGTGAGGATTTGGCATTCCCAGGTGTCTGGTATCAAGCAAATGAAAGATTCACTTCCATTAAGATGTCAGTTTATTTCTACAATCAAGTTTTAAACAGAATATCAAACATAAAGTGAAGTATAACCAGATACAGAAGACAGCAAGAGAATCAAAAATATTACTGAGGGGACTTTTCTGCTGTGTTCTGACTCACGGCCTCCAGTGAGCACGGAGGACTTCCTGACCTAGTGTGGTGTGGTCCTGATACACCCACCTGGCTGGTGAGCTGGGTAGCCCAAGGAAGCCTGTCTATCTCAGGACAGCACTGCAAAGGGCCCAGTGAAAACCCAGGAGAGTCCCAACCCCCAGAGAGGAGCCTCTGAGCCTCCGTTACAGGAAACCATGTTACAGCAAAGCCTGGGAGAGAGGCTCGCCGGCCTCTGAGCTCGCAGCTTCCCTCCCAGGCTGAAACTGAAGCCTGGGATTGCACACACTGCAGTGTGTGGAGGGCAGCGAGCCCCCCACCCCGCGCATTTCTGGGCCCAGGGAAAGAGTAAGGAAAGGTTGCCAGGCATCTTGGAACCAGCAGAGGAAAGGAGGGAAGCAGAACAGGAAAGGCAGCCTCTGGCAGCACAGACCCAGAATGGCATCACTGCCCTCGAGGGAAGAGCCCAAGGGGCACTTGAGTCACAACTGAACTGGCCTTGGTCACTCTGCCACATGCCTGCTTCTCCTCCCTGGCTGCTCCTGGCATTACCAAGGGAGCCATAGAGTCTCCTGATGCCCAGGCCTCTACCAAGAGGGGACCCCCACACTTTGTAATTACCTCAATACTAGAGACTGAACCCAAGGCCTTTAGACTGAGCTATACCCCCAGCCTTTTATTTTTTGAAACTATTTTTCATTTTGATATGGGTCTCTCTGGATTGCTAAATTGCCCAGATTGGGTTCGAATTGACAATACTTCTGCCTCAGCCTCCCAGAATGCTGAGATTATAGGTACCATCACCTTGGGTAACCCAAGTACCTTTTATCACTGCAGAAACGCCTGTTCTCCACTCTCTCATATTTCTCCCACAGCCTTCCATTCAGAGAATCCACTAATGAACCTTCTTAGTGTTAGCTTTTCTATTCCACCAGTTACACTTCAACAATCACTTGTACATGGATATTAATATATGTATGAAACAGTGAATGCTAGTTTTCTACTAGTTTGGTTCTCCTCAGAGTAAGAGCTTATTGGCTGATTATACAATCACCTTTTTTTTTTTTCTCTCTTTTTTTGTTTTTGAGACAGGGTCTCACTTTGTAGTTCAGGCTGGTCCTGCCCAGGCAAGCTTCAAACTCACAGCAATCTTCGTGCCTCTGCCTCTGGAGTGCTGACACCATGCTCAGCATGGTGGTATGTGGTTCTGATTGCTGGTGGACATGAGTCACCACCACTGGTATTGGTGTACGTGGTTACCAGTATCAAACTCAGGACCTTGCACTTGCAAGGCCGACACCAGAACCACTGAGCTAAATCCCCAGCCCTACAACCAGTTTCTTAAAGGACTGTTCCAGGGGTGGAAGGGGCTAAAGTAGGTGTGGTTGTGATGGCAGGAGTTAAAGCAGTCACTCCAGGTCAGGAGAGAAACTATATGCTAAGGAAAGCAGAACAAAAAATGAAAAGGACTTGGACCTTGGATATATGTGGGTCACCTTCAGACTATCAATGTGAAAACAAAAGAAACAGGTTTCTATATTTAGGAAGCTGCTGGTGTCTGGGGCTTCTATTACAGTAGCCAAATGCTATTCTAACTGCTGCAAGAAAAACTAGAGCAAAGAGAAAGGTCTTACAGTATCCTGTAGTTTTCGCTCTGTTCCTTCCCCTCTGGGGAGTTATAAGCATATACTGAGTCGCTAAAGGGTCACCACAGGTAGCTTGAGCACAGGCAGGAATCCTAAGGGATGATTTGAGGATGCTTTGCAGGCAGAAGATTCAAATGACAAATCTGTTGTTGAGGACTAGGCTCAAATCTCACAGTCTCAAGGTCAGTGTTATCTTTCCTCAGGACCAGGGAAGTATGCAGAAGGCTGTATGCCCCCTTGACATGGGCAGAATGCCGATAACCTGGACTTTTGAGGCAAGAAAGCATCTGCTGAAGACAGTTGTCATTATAAAGGCATTTGGGTGAAGAGAAAATCTGGCCCATTAACTTAATCCGTATGCACCCATTCTCTGTAGTTGCTATTCCATGAGACATGTGCTATTCCTTCCCCCCGGACTTCTCACTGGCTAAGTAGGTCAATCATGGAGTTTTATTGAAGTCTGTTAGTCAGGACTTCTCCAGGTTCTCCTTTTGTATCTTCAAAATTGTTGTCTTTCTTTTCATTCCTTGTTTCTCCCTAAAGGAAGCTGAATCTGATTGGCCCACTTACCACAACGCTTCCCCTACAGAAGGTGTGGCTTCTCTCTGGTTCCCAGAAATGCCCAAGAAAGGAGGGGTTCAGAAAGCTGATCATACCTTCTCCCTATGGCCCTCCACACCTTCTTCCTGGCTCCTCTGCTTCTCCAGCTTCCCAGACCAGCCCCAGAATCCCTAGCACAGGCTAGAAGAGGATTAATTCTTCCCTAACAGACCTACTCACCTGTGCCAAATAATAAGTGCCTTTGATCTCCAGTGGCTCACTGGTTGTATAAGGCCAGCATTTCAATCTTTTGTGCAAGACACTAATCATTTCGCAAATTATCAAGACATCACATTTCACTAAGTTGCTAAAATGCATAGACTGGGCATGAATTTGGAGTCATCCTGCCTTTGTCTCCCAAAGTGTTGTAATTACAGGTATGTGCCACTAGGCCCAGTTTTTGCTTCCTTTTATATATTGAGTCGCTAGCATTTTCTGCTATCCTTTTAAGGTTTTTTTTTTTTTTTTAAGTTAAAACAATACACAGCAGTTTTTGCTTCTATGAGGGCTCTTCATGCTTTGGCTACCACTAACAGTGTTTTGTCTGTGGGGAATAGAGGCACAGTTCCCTGCTTTCATTGCTAAGAACTACTCATCTTCTCTACCTCCTTGTCTAAGGCTTGCCAAGAGTTTTGGAATTGACATAATCTGAAGGGAAGGCACAAGGTGAAGCATGAACCATGATTAACCCATTCACTGTTCATGGAATCTAAAAATGCTATTGACTGCAAAATATCCAGAAACCAGATGTGCTCGTTTGTGAGGGGAGATGACACTTAGAATTGATGGTGTAGGCATTTTTTCAGTCTGGCATTGATGACCTTTGAGTTAGTGAGAATTACTTCCCAGACTAACAGCTTGCCTGCCCACCTTTTTTTTTTTTTTTTTTTTTTTTTTTTTTTTTTTTTTTTTTTTTTTTTTTTTTTTTGAGACAGGGTCTCGCTTTGGAGTTCAAACTGGCCCTGAGCTCACTATGTAGCCCAGGCAAGCCTTGAACTCAGCAATCCTCCTGCCTCTGCCTCCCAAGTGCTGGGATTACAGGCGTGTGCCACCACGCCTGGCACTGTGGTATGTGGTATTGATTGCTGGTGGGCATGAGTCAACACGCCCAGCATTGTATGTGGTTACCAGGATCAAATTCAGGGCCTTGCGCTTGTGAGGCAGGCACTGGAACCACTGAACTACATCTCCAGCCCCTTGCCTGCCCATCTTAGTTTTCAGGGGTGTCATGCATTTTTATTTTCTTCCAGGTATTTAGTGAGAAGGAACAGTGAGATATTCACTGACTGCTAGCAATACATTATGCTAGATCAAATGACTGGGAATTCTCTTCAGAACCATTTTTTTTCCCAATAACTCACTCATTCTTACTGTAGTTTTAGTGCCTCACAGTGCTTAGGCAAAACAGTAAGTAAAACCAACCAAAAAATAATCTAAAGGCCAAATAGCAACTTACGTCATTAGCTTTCATATTTACAGAAAGGCTTAGTATGTGTTTGGTAAAAAGCAAAACTACTTAAGAGGGATAATACTGGAATAACCAAATTAAGAGTGGTGATAACTCTGAAACAACCAGGCCTTGCATTAAGGAATTCACCAAGTGTAAGAGGTAAAAAGGAATCTTTGGAGAAGGTACTAACTATTATTTTCAGAAAAACACCCTCAGATTCCCACAGAAACTGACATGCTTTGAAACATCTGTATTTTCATTTAACATAATGGCAGAGCTGTCCTATTCTAATTTATCCTAGTATTTGCTTCTCCAATTCTGTTTTTAGAAGAGCTCCTTATAGTATTTGCTGACAAATGCATTTTGACACCTATTACTTGTATCTTGTTTTTTACATTAATTTATCATGAAGCATACAAGAAATTTACCATTTTAAGTATGTTTATGTATTCAATTAGTACAGAGTCACAATGTTCTGTAACAGTTATTGCTACCTATGTACAGAACTTTTTCATCCACTCACTGAAACAGTGCCTATTAAACAGTAGCTCCTCAGGTTTCACCATAAATTCCTGTAACCTCTATTTCCTATCTGTATGAATTTGATTAAATGTAGCATGCAAGTGAATTCATGCATTTGTCCTTGTGTCTGGCTTATTTCATTCATGTTGCCATATATGTCAGAATTTCATTCCTTTTAAAGGCTGAATAATATTTTATTGTATGCATATACTACACTTTATCCATTCATCTGATGATGGACATGATGTTTCTTTTGACTATTATGCATAATGCTGCACTGAACATGGGTTCCTAAGCCTGTACCTAAGCCTGCTTTTAAATTCCTTTAGGGATCTATGGGTAACTGAAAACTATAGAGAATGTTAAAAATTTTAAAAATTTATTACTGTAAAAGATACGTCGCCATTAACCTCTCTCAAAATATTCCCCCTTGCTTTGAGCACATCCAGTCATTCTTGCTGAAACAGTTTTGGAAGTCCTCATTCATAAGGGTCTGTATTAGGTGTGACAACAAAGAAAAATATGGTGAATGCTCCTGTCGAGTGCCATCCATTAGAAAGGCAGCCTCACAAAAACATTGCAGTGTGTCCTTAACCACCTTATTCACTGGATCTGGCATGATATGATGTCTGGCTCTTTACAAGTCAAAATGACCATGAAAGGTAAACATTTTGAATTGACTAAGGACATCAACGCACCCATAAGAGCACAGCCAGACACTTATAACACTTCAGTACTTCTTTAGAAAATGGCAAGAATAAGGGCTGGAGATTTAGCTCAGTGGTTCTGGTGCCTGACTTGCAAGCATAAGGTCCTGAGTTCAATCCCTGGTAACCACATACAATGCTGGGCGTGGTGACTCACGCCCACCAGCAATCAGTATCACATACCACAGTGCCAGGTGTACTAGCTCACGCCTGTAATCCCAGCACTCCAGAGGCAGAGGCAGGAAGATTGTTGAGTTCGGGGCTTGCCTGGGCTACATAGTGAGCTCAGGGCCAGCCTGAACTACAACGTGAGACCCTGTCTCAAAAAAAAAAAGAAAATGGTGCAAGAATGACTGGATAATTGTGTCTGAAGCAAGAGGGGGGAATTTGGGAGGGAGTTAATGGCAATGTGACCCTTACTGTAATTTTTTATTTAAATACACACTCTATACCCAGAAGTGGAATTAGCATTTCATGTACTGTTTTCCACAGCAGCTATATCGATTTACATTCCCACCAGCGATGTGCAAAAGTTCTAGTTTCTCCATATCCTCATCAATACTTAGTTTCCCTTTTTTAAAGTCACCCTAGTGGGTATGAAGTGGTTTCTTTTTTAACCAAATCAGGAAGAACAACTGTTTCTCTGTGCTAAACACCTTAACTATTAATTAATTAATTAATTCCTTATTAATAAGGAATCTCTAGGAAGGCACCTAAATGTTTAGTCTTAACTTGCTGAAATTATGAATAACAGTGAAGTGAAAGAAGACTGTCATGCATTCTTAAAGATGACCCTTCCTGTATGTCTTGTCTACTCCGCAGCTTCCCTCATTCTCTGAGTCAGGGGACATCTTTCAGCATCAGGCCTAGAAAGAGCCTCAGAAATTTAAACTTACTTCATTTATCCAGGGAACTCCAAGTATAATCCATTCCATTGCTTGAAAAAGCACTACTTTCCTCCCTAATAACATCATTAATAGTAACAGGAGCTCTTTTAAATTCACCAAATTCACATTAATGTAATGCAATTAAAATAAGTGAAATCAAATCCAAGGCTTGACAATGTTAGTTATTTAATTTTATTATATTTTAAAATATGAAAACTATAAAACACAGTATCTAAACACCTGAGGACTGTTTAAATGGGCACAGTATCTTCATACAAACAATTAGATAGAAGATCAACTTTAAGAATCTAGTCTTATAAGAAATAACATAGATGAAGTGAGCCTTCAAATAAATGCATTCTTATCTAAAGTACACTTCATTTCCCAGAAAGAAAATGTACATTTTTTTTCCCTGGTGAACATTTTGTTGGCATTTAAAACAAATGGCTAAAAATTTTATAACTGACTTTTATAGCTTTTTAATATTATACCAAGTAGTAACAATAAACATATAGCACCATTTCCCCTTGAAAGTTCTAACTTTCAGAGACCAAAACACTATCAGAACTGTTTCTTTTAAAATGTAGCAGAAATAAATGGCTCAGAACCAAGCAAATGAATACTAAACATTGCATAGGAGAGAGAATGTCCCTGCATGGAAACCAACCTACTGATTGTTTCTTATTACCCAAAGAGTAAGCTGAGAGGTACTGGTGATATAGTAAACAATGCATGGATTTTTATGGAATAAAAATATCTATATTCATAGCTCCTTCTTCTGTGGCAGTGCAAAGTGCCATATCAAATTCAAAAAGACAATTGTGTATACCTACAAGTATAGAACAGTATATAAATATGGCAAAGTATCCCTATGAGAAATAAACACATACAATAAAATATATATTTCTTAAAAATTTGGACAGATATAGAGATGTGAAATGCCTAATACCCAAGCTTAGCAAAAATATAGGTTTACAATCATATGTATTTTAGTGAAAAACTTTAATTCTACTCCACTCTTGTAGTATATAAAGACCTGTAGTACAGTCTTATTTTTAAAAATTATAAAAACAGGTAAGAACACTGTGAATGCTTAGAAGCTTGCTTTTTTCCTTTAAATATTAACAAATACAACATTTAAAGAACTAAAAACAGAAAGGAAAATAATTTATATGGTTACTCCTTTTCTATAAATTTTTAAAACATGAACAACACTGTAGAATCACAGAGAAAATATTTGAGAAAGAGATGATAACTACAGGTACATCTTTAAATTTTTTTCTGAGGAAAAATTCTCAGGGATTTAATTATAGAAGTTGTTAAATCTAATATTTTCCTCTTTGGGATTTAGCTCTTTTGGTTCTAGATATAAAGATTAACCCAAACAAAATGTTTTTCTGCTTACTGCATTAAGTATATTTGTAAACTATACAATGAAAACAGTAAGATATAAATGAACTGCCAATTTGTGCTAATACTAACATAGTTAAATGGCTTTTAAAGAAGTAGACTGGAACATTAACCCAAACCAAAGGTTTTTCTGCTGACTGCATTATTTGTAATCTATCCTATGAAAATAGTTAAGATGCAAATGAAGTGCCAATTTGTGCTAATACTAACATAGTTAAATGGCTTTTAAAGAAGTACACTGGACTATTAATGTAATTCAGGAATTCTGATAAACCATTTTTTGTAAGAATTTTCTATGAAACAAGAACTAAGAAAACTACTTTTAAATTAAAATGTTTTCAGTACACCTGAGAATTATGCCCAATCTAAACTAATATTTTTTCAATTATATTTTCCTTCTTTAAGCTTTTCAATATAGTAACACAGCTTTATTGCTGGCCCCAGCTTCAGCCCCATATACTTCATCATCACATCACTTTTGAGTAGAAGCAGAGCTTTCCCATCAATCTCCTATAAAGATAAGAAAATTATAATAATTAATAATGCTTTCAGATTTGCCAAAAGTTATTTATATGTAAGACTGTCTAACATGGAGAGAAGCTGTATGAAATCTATGTCCCTTATCTATGGTCTCTGAATATACATTTCTTGAAATTTATTAAAATATAATTTGTACAGTAAAGCATCATGTGATAATTTATAAATTTTCTTCTAATTTTAAGAGGAAATTTAACAATATCTTTGATGAATGTCCTAAGAATCAAAATAGCTGACTTTAACCACTTAACAGTTTATCCTGAATGTCAGTCAGGCATGTTTATTTACCTAATGACTATCCCAGGCCTTGCTTGGGCAGGTGTCATTTCACCCAGAAGATTCTTGTATTGGACAAATATAGTAAGATTATCATTTTTATATTTTCTGTTATCTTATAAAACTTAATAAAATATACAATTTTTGGTCATCCTATATTTAAATAATTGGACTGATAAGTGGTTAAATTCTGTGCTGAATAAAATACTGTATGTCTGAGACAAAGACTCAAATACTATGAAGAGTGGAAATGAATCTCAGATGTCATTAACTTTTTTATTTTTTTTTGAGACAGGGTCTTGTTTTGTAGTTCAGGCTGGTCCTGAGCTCACTATGTAGCCCAGGCAAGCCTCGAACTCAGCAATCCTCCTGCCTCTGCCTCCCGAGTGCTGGGATGACAGGTGTGAGCCACCACGCCCCGCTGTCATTAACTTTTTTAAAAGGGCTAAGAATATGTCAGTATCAATGCAAACTATGAACATGCTATACAGTGTTATCTTTATACTTGATCTTAGCCAAAAGGCCGAGAAGCTAGTGTTATCTTTATATAAAAGCTATCAGTCTATTGTCTTAAATTGACTAAATGCTAAAATTACTCAACACTATTAAAAAGAGTACATCAGATATTAGGTTGCTTTTCTGATTTATTAGAAAACAATGAAAATATAGCTTAATAGTCACAAGGCATCCACCTAAAATTATTAACTAATTTACGTTATGGAAACATTGTTTGGTATCCATTAATTTCTGTTTAAAACAAAGATGTACTTAATCTTATACAGTTGCTGGATATGTCAGGTATCTTAATGAGAAGGCCACCCTGTTAGTTTGTGGCTACCCCCTCCTACTCCTGGTCCTAGGGCCAAACAGACCAGGATGGGGAGGGAGAGGATTCTTAAGAATATGTCATAACAAAAAGGGTGGTCTACCTAAGGGTGGTGGTGCTGAATCATCAAGTTTGGAGAACCTGAGATTTGTTTAGTTCTTAGGCACCTGGATACCTTTTTTTTTTTTTTTTTTTTTGAGACAGGGTCTCACTTTGTAGTTCGGGTTGGCTCTGAGCTCACTATGTAGCCCAGGCAAGCTTCAAACTCAGCAATCCTCCGGTCTCTGCCTCCTGAGTGCTGGGATTACAGGCGAGAGCCACCACGCCCAGCACTGTGGTATGTGGTATTGATTGTTGGTGGGCATGAGTCTCCACGCCCAGCATTGTATGTGGTTTCTGGGGATCGAACTCAGGAACTTGCACTTGCGAGGCAGGTGCCAGAACCACTGAGCTAATCCTCTGGCCCTGGATACCCTTTTTAAAGAACACACCATTAACCTTTCATTTAAAGATAAAATGTTGGCGCAAAATAACCTTTACAAATAGAAAAATTGGTAGGAAAAGTTGGTACGGTTCCCCCAACATCCAAACACTCAGTATCCAATGGAAAGACCAGTACAGAGGTCATTCAAAGGCATTATGGCAGCAGAAAAAACAGATCAAAAAATACATTACATGTAGCCTGAAGAGGTCAGCGAGGGTGCCTGATATCTGAGGATCTGTATGTTCCATAAACTGTATCACTTCATCCACAGACCAGGTTGAAGGGTCCTTAGAGAGGCCTTGATTCAGGGTCCTGAGGTCAGGTACAGCTATGTAACTGTGCGCTTCAATGGGAGGAAAAAGAACAAATCATACTCGACCTGATCTTTATCCTGAAAAAAGAGATGTTAAGTAGGGAATAGTAATGACCTCATTACCAGATCCTTCTCGTAAGTACTCAAGCAAGGACTCAAGATTCCAGCTGTGTAATCCAAAGCAAACCTACACAAAGTTGATTAGAGGATAGTGGCACAAGGGCATCCCATTTGACCTCCCCCGAACACCAGAAACAGCTCCAGAAGTTCCCTGAAAGATTCAAAGATCACAAAAAGCTGAAGGATGTTCTGAGGTCTCTTTGGCTTTAGGCAAATACAGTAAAAGATCGGTTACTGTGGTTAAGTTAGGTTAATTTAACCTAACTCATTACTCTCTTACTCTGTCTCAATGAATTTCTCTCATTCTGTTAATTGCTCTCCCTTCTCTAAGTCAGGTTTATTTTACTAGCTAAATTCAATGGAAATTGCCCACTTTGAGTTTTTTTTTTTTTTTTTTTTTTGAGACAGGGTCTCGCTTTGGAGTTCAGCCTAGCCCTGAGCTCACTATGTAGCCCAGGCAAGCCTCAAACTCAGCAATCCTCCTGCTTCTGCCTCTGGAATGCTGGGATTACAGGTGTGAACCACCACGCCCAGCACTGTGGTATGTGGTATTGATTGCTGGTGGGCTTGAGTCACACCCAGCATTCTATGTGGTCACCAGGATTGAACTGAGGGCCTTGCGCTTGCGAGGCAGGCGCCGGAACCACTGAGCTAAATCTCCGGCCCCTACTTTTACAGTTTTATGATCACTTAAATTTGTCCTTGCAGCGCTGAAGATGGAACCCAGGGTAAACATGCTGGACAAACTCTACCACTGAACTAAACCCTTGGTCCTAAACTTGTGCACTTTAATGAACAAATTTCAATAATCTTATTATCTTGGAGAACCAAATTACTTTTTCACCAAATTTTTTCCACATATTCAATATAGATATTTTCACAGCACTATGTTTATTCTTTAGATTTTCATGGCTTAACTGTTAATTGAAATTTAAAGAAAATGTTATTTTCTGCTGAACTAGGTAAATTAATATTTTAATTTCTCTTTCATGTTTAATTTCATAACAATAAGCTGTTGTTTTAGTTTAAAGTTTTTATGTTTAATAAAGAAATACCTCAGAATTGAGCAAGATGTGACTGTAATCTCAGCTACTTGGGAAGCTGAGACAGGAAGATTCCAAGTTTGAGACCAGCCTAGAAACTTCGAAACTTGTCTCAAAATAATAAGGGGTAAAGATGTAGCTTAGCATTCCCTCGATTCAATCTCTAGTACCACCAATAAAATAAACACATGAGACATGAAATAACTTAAGTTACTTAAATTTCAGTAAGCTTTAGGTTGCTAACTAAATTTTGTTGAAATTTCTTTGGATCCTGACTGATATTTACTCAAAGACAGAGCTGGAATCCCTTAAAAGTTTGTGTGTGAGAATAACTGAAGGGAGTTATATAATTTTCTAGGAAGAGCTGTTTCTTGAATTAAGGGTTATTAATACAAATTTGATCTTTTTGCGTACAAATAAGTCAAAGATACAACTTTTCTTTCAAACCATCTGGGCCATAGTTATTTTAGGAACATCTTGAATATTTACCCAAGGAAAAGGTAAGATAAAAACTACAATAGCTAATTTTTTGTATGTAGCTCTGAATTTTCTTTTCTTTTCAACATCAGAAATCCAAAATCTTTCTACACTAAAAGTCATTTTCCCCTCTACTTTTCAGAGAAAAATTTTGTTTGGCTTTATGAACCAAGGTAAAAATAATAATGTTCATTGTAACTGCATAAGGTATTGATAATTCAGACAGAAACTCCCTATCCTTAGCAATGACATAGTTTAATATTAAAAGTTATTGGCAAGGCTAATCATACCTCTAAATTAATCTATATTTTGGGGAGTTTCTGTTATCAGAATCTGGGCCATTTTTTTTTTTGAGACAAGGTTTTTCTATGTAGTTCACCCCTGAACTCACTATGGAGCCCAGGCTGGCCTTAAACTCAAGGTGGTCCTCTGGCCTGAGCCTCTCATGTGTTGGGATTACAAGTGTGCAACACCACATCTGCCCTTAATCTGGGATATTTATGTCCTGACTAAAATACACCTAGTTTTACAGATTACTAAAGTAACTATAAGATTTTCTATTTTCAGTCTATCATGGAAAAATAATTTGGCCTGTATTTAAAACAATTATAGAAGGTTGCAAGCATTATATTACTCAAATAATTATATGAAACAAACTAATGTGACTAAACATCAAATTCATGGTTCTGTTTTATGTATATTGGGATATCAATAAATATTTCTAAAATATATATATAAAGAATGTGATCTGAATTCCCCTAGTGTTACTTGTGTGGATTTATTTTGTGTAAAAAAGGCAATTTTTTTCACTCAAATAATGGGGCAGGGTAAGACAGGGGGCTGTGTGAACACTACTCGCTGTCAGAAGTGAACTTAGATTTAAGTAACAGTTACAGAACTTCAAGAAAATAATGGTACTTTGAGATAGTCTTGAAGTGAAATGTTTACCTGTTTTCAAGATATCCAGGTCTTAGCAGTTAAGAATACAGCCCTTTGGGCGGGAGGGTTAGCTCAGTGGTTCCGGTGCCTGCCTCGCAAGCGCAAGGTCCTGAGTTCGATCCCCGGTAACCACATATAATGCTGGGCGTGGAGACACGCCCACCAACGATCAACACCGCATACCACAGTGCCGGACGTGGTGGCTCACGCCTGTAATCCCAGCACTCGGGAGGCAGAGACAGGAGGATTGCCGAGTTCGCGGCGGCTTGCCTGGGCACCATAGTGAGCTCAGGGCCAGCCTGAACTACAAAG
>PVIC010048930.1:0-13330 GCA_004025085.1 Thryonomys swinderianus
ATCTGAGGACACAAAAATAGGACACATCAGTGAAAAAGAGGTCACTCACAGGACGCCAACATCCCAGCACCTCAAACTCAGGATTCCCTTCCTCCATAAATGAAAAATATGTTTTTATCCAGTGATCTTCTCTAAAATATTTTTAATAGCAGTGAAAAGTTTTGTTGTTATTTGTTTTCCTTGAAGCCATAGGCTGTGTGACACATCATTATTAGCATGTCAACAATCGGTATGTGTGCAGCTAAATCCGCAGATCTCTTGTGCTACGCCCTTTGCTAGAACTTTAATCATGCTACGATTGTCAAGTGCTCACAAATGTTGAATTTCCATTTAGTTTTGTTACAAAGTCACCTTCTTTTAAAGCCTTTTCCCTGTATATATTGTTGTAAACAAAAACTTGATTCTATTCCTTTTCAGGTCCAACACAAACTTCCGGAGATGCACAAATTAAACTAAAGCAAAGCCCGGTGAGCGGGAATTCTATCAGGGCGATGAACTATCGCTACAAGGGCCATGCGCGGATGGGGTCAGTGTCTGTGCGTCCTGGACTCAGGACAGACACCCCTGTCTGCAGCTTTTTGCTTCACTTAGAGATCGCCCATATCCCTCAGCTATTGGGTCTCATCTTCCATTTGCGAAGCCAGCAGTGCAGAGTTCTGCCCTTTACGCAGTGAACTATTTCTCATAAAGCACTGCAGCTAACAGCGTCCAGGGGAAAGCACTGGGCAGGAAGACAGGCCCCCTCAGGCCACACCTCTTCCGTGGATGGGGAGCCAGAGAGAGGCAAGGGCCTCCTAGGCCAATGCCTTTATGCAGGCTCAGGCTTTACTTTATGGCTTTACTTTACTTTGCTATATAAAGTTTGTTGATATTTTGCTACTGTGGGGACAGGGTTTCTCTCTGTAAAAGAAACTCACAGTCATCCTGCCTCAGCCTCCCAAGGCCTGAGAGGATGATCACATGTTACCGTGCCTCACTACTACACCTGCCTTTTTAATGGGTAGGTAGGCTTGGAACAAGCAGACATGAGTTCCACAAACCCACACTCAGGTGTACCTAAGAATTATATATAGATTGAATCGCAGTCCAAGAACCATTTAATCTTACGGCTAACACACAAAAATTATCTACTGTTAAGAGGCACTCACTTTCATTTTTGTCGCCATGCCATTAAAAAAAAAAGAAAGAAAAGAAAAGAAAAGAAAAGAAAAGAAAAGAAAAGAAAAGAAAAGAAAAGAAAAGAAAAGAAAAGAAAAAGCCGGGTGTGGTGGCTCACACCTGTAATCCCAGCACTCAGGAGGCAGAGACAGGCAGATTGCTGAGTTCAAGGCTTGCCTGGGCTACATAGTGAGCTCAGAGCCAGCCTGAACTACAAAGTGAGACCCTGTCTCAAAAAGAAAAAAAAAAGGAAACAAAATAAACAATGTGGAATTTTCACTCCTAGGAATTAACAGCAAGGAACAGAGTTTAGAAAAAAATGTGAACATCAAATTTTCTTTGCTTTGTTTTTCCCTCCCTTGGGCTAATGTGAGCTTAAAATTTCATTTCAGGATGAGTTTGATGATTCTATTTGAGGAAAAAAATATCAACTTCAAGAACCAATTAAAAATGTTATTCTAGCTCTAGGAAATGAAGTAATTTAAAGTTAATTCAAGCTACTGTGTCTTCAAAAGCACAGATTCATCTCCAAAGGAATGTTTTTATCCTTTCATTTTGGCTTGGTTATTTTTCCTAAATATTAAGGATGGAAAAAAAAATTTAAGAGATTTACATGATGACATTTCCCACCTTTTGGGAAGTGTGGTATCATGAATATAAGAATGCAGGTATTTGAGCTCATAGAAGTTGAAAACACTAATTACAAAATACCTGGGAGATTGGTGCCTAAGGGTTGGACAACAGCTAGAAATGTGTTTCATAGGAGAAATAAATTCTTTTCTAGGGTACAAAAGGGAGAACACAATAAACAGTAATATGCTGTGTATGTAGAAATAATTAGAAGGGAGAAAGGAATGCTAAAATTTAGGATGACAGATATACTAATTTTCATGAGTGATCACTTACTACCCAAACAGATGAATAAAAATATCATGTTGTATCCATAAATGTGTCTAAATGCTGCACTCCTGTCAGAAACTAAATAAGTCCATAGAAATTTTTGTTAAGCAAAATATTATCTTCCAAGTCAAGTTTTCATAAATACCTTTTTTTTTTCTTTTTAAACAGGGTCTCATTTTGTAGTTCAGGCCTTGAGCTCACTATGTAGCCCAGGCAAGCTTTGAACTCAGCAATACTCCTGCCTCTGCCTTTGCCTCTGCCTCTGCCTCCCGAGTGCTGGGATTACAGGTGTGAACCACCACGTCCAGCATTTCAGAAATGTGTTAATACAATCATGATTTTAACTTGCAAGCTTTTGGTCTTACATGTTAGAGTACACTGGTACCAGTAACATCAGAGGGCTTCATTCATAAAATAGGCCTCATGACTAACCTTTTGAAAGTTGAACTCAGTGCTATAGGAAAAGAGAATGAAACAGTATACAGTATGTAGTCTGGATGGCAGTACAGATTTTCAAAGATGAGAACAATGAATTCTAGATAATGAGAATAAGCTATCTTAGAGGATCATTAATTATAATGTCACTGAGAGAAAAACTGATTCTTGGGCATACTTCCTAAATAAGGGGACTGGGAAGAAAACCAGCACCTGTAAGCCACATCTCCTGTGGAAATTAGGCTTGAGGAGAATGAGGTGAGTCTGGCCCACAGACTGACCTTTCATCTGGGAAATGATTTCCGTAACGTTAAAGAGAGATATTGTTTTGAAAAAAGTGCATCCGGCAATGGAAGGAATAGAAGGAAAGTGAGCATTTTCTCTTCCAAGGCATTCACTTGAAGTGGAAGGAGGAGAAGGTCCCACAGCCCATGAATTTCGGTTGGTTCCGTTTTGCTTAACTGAAGCATCATTGTGGGTCCCTCAAGGGCAGAAATAGATAATGCACAGCAGAAATCACACGCCAACAGAGGATGGCACTTTCTGTGGTAAAGACACACCGCGCAAGGCCCTCTGAGTCCCAAATAAGGCGACAGGTAGGTTCCTTGAGGATTTCACGCATGGGTTTCTGAAAGAAATGACTCCACGTGGGTCATTTAGAAAGAAGATTTACAAAAATATATTATAAAAACAATTTGCCACAGAACAAAGAAAAGAGAGTAAGTTGGTATGGACTGAGGTAATATCATTAGAGTAATATTTGTAAAAGAGAAAATGACAAAATAATGATGGGGACAGAAATCATCAAAAGAGGCATTTTCTATCAGAAGAGAATAAAGTTATTTTTTTCTCCTATTAAACTTTAGTTAGATCAGAAAGGGGATCATGGACTTTGTCATTACAATGACATTTTTCAAATATGTAAATTCAGGAACTGGTCATTGTGGCTCCGTTTTAAATATCCAAGAACATTTGAAATGGGCAGAAATGATCAAAACGGTGCAAGTTGAAAGGTGAAACACTTTATTGTATTCAAATAGCATATATTTAAGTAATTTTCAGATTGCATAAATCTTCACATGAGCCTTTAAATGAAAAGAAATTACTCATTTCATTTCCTAAAGCTTGCAACTACATTAGGCTTTCTATCCAATTCATTGTATAAGTCTCACCAAAAAAGTATTCTTAGTAAATGTAATGAAATACCTGATTCAGATATATTCAAAAAGTGACAATCAGATATATAGACTTCCAATTCTACCTAAGTGTATTCCTTTTTCCAAAATTTCAGAAAATTGGTTAGAATTCTCAGAGGTCATCACAATAAGGAAATGAGAGTAGTCAAATTCCAGTTTTGTGCAGAACAGTTTCAGAAGGCAATTAGTTCCAGGAAACTGCTCACCTGTCTCTGTATAGTCATTAATCTTAACTTTGATTCTCTCAATAGTTTCAAATGTATGCAATGTTTTATAAAAAAAAAAAGATGTTCACGCTTGTAAACTGCACCACACAGAAGGATGGGGGGGGGGGAGGTTTTCACGTTAGTTTCCAACCTGTGAACTTTAATGAAATAACTTAAAACCAGTTTGAGACATAGTTCAGTGGTTAGACTATTTGCCAAGTATGCATGAGGTCTTGGGTTTAATTTACAGTAGAGGAGCAAGTGCATTGAAAGGTATGACTTTATTCATTAAACTAATCATGTTCACCTCGTTACTTTAAGAAGTTTATTTAGTTAACAGTTTGTAGAGGTTTCAGCCCGTTGTCAGCTGACTTCAAGGCAGGGACAGGAAACAGACACTGCAGAGGAGGAGCTACGTGGTGCTCACACCCACGCCGTAGCCATGACAACAAGGGAGAGAGAGACTTCTCCACGTCTTTCTGCCTCTTGCATGACACTCAGACTATGGGGATTAGGGCGGTGCTAACCGTGCTAACCTTCCTACTCAAGTGTAGTGGTTTAGTGATCCCGTTTCCTGAATCCCAGCATCACACACTCCATAGTGACCTGTCTCTGACAGAATGAGGCTTTGTGGGGACATCCAGACCCAAACTATCACACTTTCTTCCTTTCCCTTTAGTTAATTCTTGCAGTGATACATTGTTCTTTCTTTTTTGATTTATTTCATGTATATTCCATTGTGATTATCACGTGAATTATCATTCTAAATTTATAATAAGCTATTAAAAACTGATAATTTCAATTGTACACAAAACTTTCTTCATAACTGTACTTTCTGTAATTCTTCTGTTTCAAATTAGACCTTTATGCCTAGATTTTAGTATTGCCTAATTTATCTTCTAAATCCCATAAGAGTAGAGTTACAAAACAGTTACAATAGTATATAATAATATGATTTCTTTTCTCTTTATATGTGCTTTAACTAAAGAATTTACTATTTGATTATGTTTCCATTTTTGTCAACATCACTTCATTTCAAACTACTTTTCCTTTTAATATATATATATATAATATAATATATATTTTATATTTTATGCATATTTTATATTTATTTTATATATATTAACTATATATATATATTTTAATACACACATATTTTTGCAAGGTAAGCCCAATGCCCATGAACCTCCTTAACTTTCAAGGGGACTGTTTTTATTTCTCTCTCATTTTTGATTGTCATATTGTGAACATTGTATTCTTGCAACACTCTTAAATCCTTAAATAGGTCATATGCCAGAAATAGCAATTTGGGGGCACTGATTTATTTTGGGGTGGTTTGTTTTTTGAGACTGTGTTTTCCTCCATAGGTCAAGGTGGCTTTGAACTCACTATGTAACCTGGTTCAGCAATGAGCTTGCAATATTCCTGCCTCAGCCACCTGTTTGCTGGGATGGCAGATGCACATTCCTGTGCCTGCTGAGACATGGATTTTTCTAAAGGTCTTGGAAAGGACAGACTGGACACCTTGAGGCTAAACACTAGCTGGAAACCTTTGTTTTTGCACTTCAATTTTACATTAATGTTTAAGAATTATAACTAGAATTAAATCAAATTCCATCTTTGCACAACTTGATATATTTTCAAACTTCACTAGGAAAGACATTTATGAAATACTGCAAAATTAAAAACATGCATAATTGAATATTTCTGATGCATTATGAACTCTATTGGATGAATACTGAAGAATGATTTCAATATTCTATTCATGATACAAATGATTTAACTAACATTAATAGCTATATCCATATATATATATATATATATATATATATATATATATATATATTTCTCCATTTCCAGTGAATGATATTCTAATAACCAACAAAGAAAATGTTATTCTGGTGGTTTTCTATTGCTTATTATAAAGGCTTATTTTACTTTCCTCAGAGTTAATAAATGGAAATGGAGTTACCAGTGCTGAATAGTAATTGTGTTTTGATTTCTGTGTGTGTGTGTGAAGTCAATATACCAAAGAAATGCAGTAGCTTCTATTATGCTTTTAAAAGTTAGCTATTTTGTGATTGAAATTTCTAGGAAATTTTCCAAAACATCAACTAAATGAATAATATTGGAGAGTTAATCTCACTATTTATAGTCAGTATTAGTAGTATGTATACTCACTGAGAATAAACACAATATAAAACTAGCAAAAGAAAATTATATTTGTTAAAAGAGGATGAATTAGAGATGAATTTGGTGATCATTTTTTCATTACTTTCAACACTGCATTTAAAATGTTACCTTATGAAGCAGAAAAATGTTTTTGTCCAAATACATATGTTGTACTTAAGAATCTATAAGAAATAAATATCTAATGATTGTCTAGTGAACATCCAGTACTTATAAAACATACCTTGTAGAAATAGAAATGCACCAGCATTTTCCA
The DNA here is from genome assembly GCA_004025085.1 of Thryonomys swinderianus. NCBI lineage: Eukaryota > Metazoa > Chordata > Mammalia > Rodentia > Thryonomyidae > Thryonomys > Thryonomys swinderianus. The sequence goes on from PVIC010048930.1 coordinate 6,342, forward strand.
AAAATGTATGATTTTTTGTTTGATTGTTTGATAAATAGATTTTTAATCATACAAAAGCAATATTTAGGGCTAGGGGTTTAGCTCAGTGGTGCTGATGGCTGCCTTGCAAGCACAAGGTTACGAGTTTGATACCCGGTGCTGCCCAAAATGCAATATTTAGACATCCCATATATAGAAATTTATATTTAATGAATTCACATGAAAGGAACAAAGCTTAAGGTTTCTGGAAAATTAAAGAAACATTTATAAAGAGGGTTAACTCTTCAGTGATTGCTGTGAGTTTTACATTTACAAGACAAAAAGGGCTGTACAAATATCCAAAGATAAATGAAAGTACATGTGTGAAATACGCCAATCAGTACTGACTTGCAGAGAAAGGATTTGGAACCAGTGGTTCTGGTGCCTGCCTAGCAAGTGCAAGGTCACTAGTTTGATTCCTGGTAACCACATACAACAATACCAGGCGTGGTGACTCACACCCACTAGCAATCAGTACCACGTAGCTCAGTACCTGGTGTGGTGGCTCATGCCTGCAATCCCAGCACTTGGGAGGCAGAAGCAGAGGCAGGAGGATCGCTGAGTTTGAGGTTTGCCTGGGCTGCATAGTGAGCTCAAGGACAGCCTGCACTACAGAGTGAGACCCTGTCTCAAAAAAGCAAACAAACAAACAAACAAACCCAGATTCCTCTACAGTCATTTTATGCTTGGAATAGTGACTCAGCTATTTTTGGAGCCCTTCAGTCCTCTTGCAACCATCTTTCTTCACATATCAAAACATATTTTATGCAAAGCACAAGTTAATAGAACCACAAGTCAGTAGGTAGAGTCCAGTGGGTCCATAAGAGACTGTCTTTGAGGCAGATATGGAACCCCTGCGTCTCTCTTCCCTTCTTCCATACCATGGGATCAGCAGACATTCTCTACCAAGCCTGCCTGCCGGGGTGTGTTTCCATGGGCCCAAAGCAACAGACACACATGACTATGGACTACACCCTTTAAGCCGCAAGCCCAAATTAACCTTTCCTCCTTTACCTCCAGTATTTTGTCAAGTGACAGAGAATAATGGATCCTTGCACCTGCTCTTTCATTTGGAAAGACAAAAATCCCCCTTTTTTCTTCTTAGATGTTCTTCTCTCAGTTTTTAGAGACAGCGTGGCCCTGTGAATGATCACTGATGTTACTCACTGGACTGCATGCCTCTACCTCACATTCTCCTAAGATGCATTTTTATTTTAACAGTTGTCACCTCTGAAGTTTCATGTTTTTGCTACTTGAATGATGCTTTTCTCTCTCACTAGAACATAATGTTGTGAAAGAAGAAATTATGTCTTCACTGATCAGAGCTATCTCAAGTCTTGCTCAGCTAGAGAAACTCTGGATCCTGTATCATAAAGTTCAATTTTGGAAGAGTAAAATGATGCTTTTTTGATAAAAATGAAGAGCTGCTGAAAGTTTCTGAGCTGCTGAGTTAAATGATGAAGGATGCACTTTAAGGCAATCTGAAATCAATATAAAAGACAGATTGGAATAAAAGACACCAACATCCAGAGAGAAAGAAGGGTGAGGAATAAAAAGGTTAAATTACAAACAGCCAGGGAAAGAGAAAACATAATGACCAAGGAAAACCTATACTAGAAAAGCTAACTCTGTCCTCTGGGATGTGGGTCTCAGCCCCCATTCAGCTGCGATGCTGACGCCGCACAGAGTGGGGGAGGGGCTCGGCACTCTGCTGCCCCGCCCCCACCTGGTCATATCCTAAACATTTACCTTTTGGCCTTTTCTAAAACGATGCTGTTGGAAAATTTGCTGCATAAATATCCATGACACTGGTGTTTTCAAATCATCCATTTCTTATACAGTTTATAAAACTCTTAACACACAAAGGCATAATGGGAATTTCTCATGGCCGGGTGGGTGTTCAGCGTCACAGTAAAACAGCACCTTCCTTCTGGCTTTGGTGGCACTAATTTCCAGGGTGAATATCCTGGATGTCCTATGCCCACGGGACTGAAAAACTAGACTTTACATATGTGACCAACTTATTTTTCTGAGATTTTCTTTGTAATATTATTGATTTTTTCCAAGAAATTATGTACTACTTACCTTAGATAAGGCATTTTCATTAATGACAGAGGTGACTAGTTTTGAGCATTGATTCAAATGACAAGAGTCCCAGAGACTATAATGTGAATATCAGTTAAAAACACAAACTTATTCCATTGCCATCAATAACTATTTCACTTAAAAAAGTAAAACAATGCCTTATATAAATATATAAAAATATGTTATAGTGTGAAGACATTCATACCGACACGGGCAAGTGTATCTATCACTATGGAAGAAGTAAATTTAACATTTTGATTAAAATAAGTACCCTGAGGATGTTTCAGAGATCATAAGAGTATTCCACCTTTCAGTTAAAACTAAAATGGTAATTTAAGATTCAGTCATTTATTGAATTAATTGCTGTAAACTAAGCTACATTTTGAGAAAAGTCATATTCGAATTAGTAGCTAATCACTTTTCAGCTGTAATTTAGCTCAAATATGGTCTCACTTCACAGTCCGAATGAAGTTGATATTTACTCATTGATTATATATTTGGAATTTACACACTTTGATAGCTTTCATTCCGATAACTTTTGTAGATGCTTTTGCCACATCATATCAAGAAGACAATAAAATGTTACCCTACTGACAAAAATAAAATAAGGTAACATTAAACATGTGTAGAAAAGTTTATATATGTGTATATATGCACATATGAATCTATAATTTCTACTCACTGCAAATAGTCAACCAATGTATCAGTTAAGTGACTGAAATACATCATAATAGGAATTATTGCTGCAATTTCTTTGATATTGTATAATTCTTCACATATCTCTCACTCATAATTTAACATGCTTATATAAATATGGTCATTGTTAAATATTTTGTAGGTTTTTTGTTACTTAACCATATTATTATTTTTTTTTGAGACAGGGTCTTGCTTTGTAGTTCAGGCTGGCTCTGAGCTCACTATGTAGCCCAGGCAAGCCTCGAACTCAGCAATCCTCCTGTCTCTGCCTCCCGAGTGCTGAGATTACAGGCATGAGCCACTATGCCTGGCTTAACCATATTATTTGCCTGTGCTTGTGATTTCAGTCTCTCAGCATTCTAGATGAGCACTCTACCACTAAGCAATGTCCACACCAGTAATGACTTTAAGTCTTTTATTGGACTTAGGATCCACTGTGTTGCTAAAGCTGCTTGTGATTCTTGAACTCTAGACCCTCCTGCTTCAGCCTCCAGGTTAGAATAGATAACTGCAGGCATGTCACTCCTTACCCTCATTTATTACTTTAATTTTATGTAACAAGTGAAATGATCTTGCTGCTTCACCTTCCTTTACTTTAGTATTAGAAAGACACAGTAAGAATATATATATTTAATTCAAGTTTGGGGAACCTTAAAGCATTTGTATTTCTGTATATATTTCTTCACAAAAAATAAATCATATTATAAGAACTTAAATGTATTTTGTTTCCTTGCTTTTCTTGGCTTTCCAAATCAATATATATATATATATATATTTTTGACAGGGTCTCACTTTGTAGTTCAGACAGGCCCTGAGCTCACTCTGTAACCCAGCAAGCCTCGAACTAGCAATCCTCCTGCCTCTGCCTCCTGAGTGCTGGGATTACAGGCTTAAGCCATTACACACCTGGCATTGTGGTATGTGGTACTGATTGCTAGTGGGCGTGAGTCACCAATCCCAGCACTATTGTATGTGGTTACTGGGAATCAATCTCAGGACCTTGCACTTGCCAGGCAGGTACTGGAACCACTGAGCCAAATCTTTAACCAAATCAATATTTTAGGGACAAAAAGTAGATGATCGAAGTCAAGCTTCTTGTAGCACCAATGCCTGGATTCCCCTGAAGGGCTGTAGGGATGGCAGGGCTTTCTACTCAAGTCAAAACCACGTTCTAATTTTTATTAGAAAAATATTAGACAAATCTATACACATGCACATTCTATAAGACACCTGGCCAGTATTCTACAAAATTATTAAATAATAAAAAATATTGAAAAACTCCCATATGCATGAATAAAGTGGCAATTAAATATGGTGAGGTGTAGTAGGTGAGATTCTGGAAATAAGTGGTAAATTTGTCTCTTAAACTAATAAACCTGCAAAATAGGTACTTCAGTACTAATGAAGTGTCCACATTGCTTCATGGTTTTTAAACGAATGTACTCTTCATGTAAGATATGACTATTTGGGAACATTTGATGAATTTCTAATTAATTACAATATTTTGTCAATCCAACTACGTTTCTCAAAATGTCTTTTTAAAATCTATTAATAGGCATTATATTTAATCTACTTACTTACTACTCCAGCTCTTACTTGAGCTCCTCCTGCCTCAGCCTCCTACATGCTGGTGTCACAGGCTTGTGCCACTGTCCTCAGGTCTAATTCTATTTTTTTGTAACATATCTTCAATACATTCAGCATTGTATCAATGCATATTCAATTACCGTTTTTAGTTAAATTTTAAGGTGCTTTAAAAACTGTGTCATCTAGAGTTTATATTAATTTCTCCAAACTGTTAGATTTATGCCTGTTGAGAAGAAAAATAAGCTTTATCACATCCATTGCATCTATAACATATTCAGCAGAGACATTTTAAGAGCAGCTGTCAGGCTAATATGCACCAGTCGAACATGCTGTGAACTGGGGGAACAATTTCGGTATAGTACCAAATGACATTCATTAAAATATGTATGTTAATCACACTGCTAATTTCATTCGCCCAGTTTTTCAGAGACAGTGGGAAAGATTTATCTATTAAGTGTTTTGAATGTTTTGTTTTTTGATATAAGAAAAGGACTTAGCAAACAATTTTGTTTTCAGAAGAACATCTTAACAGACTTTTCCAATGAAGAATTCAAAACCAGATATTTGTATTACTTTAAAGTCTTTAATGGGTGATCATTCTCATATGTTTTATTCTTCTTTCTAATCACTCAGTGAAAGAGAATATTTGTAAAGTAACCTCAAATCTGTGAGTCAAACAAAACAAAACGTATACAGTAATAAGGTCCAAATATAAAAGCTTTAAGTACTTTTCTAATGTAAATAGTAGCTTAGTGTTCTTGAAAGAGAAAATTACACTGCTAATGGGTAGCAGGCTTTTTCTTCCTTCCAAACACGTTTGAAAGATAAAGTTAGTTCTTATCAACAAACACAGTGGCAATACTCTGTTTATTGGATGAAAATTCATTCACGATTTTTGTTTTTGTGTGTGTGTGGTACTGGGGATTGAACTTGGGCCCCTGTGTGTCCAAGATTGGTGCGGTACCACTTGAGCTAAATCCCCAGCCCTGTTGGAGGAAAATTTGTGTGACTAACTGCCACTGGAGCATAAAGTCAGCCCTCGTTTGATCTCCTATCCATGGCTGAAATGATCCTTCCATACCTAAGCACTGTGCCAAAGAAGTCAGCAGAAGTAACACTGGAAGATGGACCCACACCTACTTCTATCCACAGAGTGAGACTCAGTTTATCAGCAGTTCAGTGTCAACAAACCCAGGAGTCTCCAGACACAGTCTGTAAATTGAGTAAAAGCAAATAATTGCTCGCAGTGTCTTATTTACCTATTCTAGGGGCTGCAGAGTCCCTGAGTGTAGGTAGCTGAAGAAGGAGACGGGATGGAAAGGAGAATAACTCAGGAGAATTGTCTACAATTTCAAGTAAGTTGAGGTCTTCAAGCCACACACTGGTCCTAAAACTGCTGGAATCATCAGCATCGGTTGGAGACTTTGCAGTCACATTGGAAAAGGCTTATCAGACTTGCCAGCCAGTCCAAGTCAGACCGCGTATGTCTTACTTTCACTCATAGAATATTGGCATTTATCAAAAGAGAAAGCATGGTGTGTACTTGTGTCACCAGATACAGATCTGAGGAAGTTCTCAGAAGAGGGTGAGAAAGAGGTGATTCACTGGCTCCTATGCAGAACACAAAATGGAGGACTAATCAGAAAGGAGCATGAAAGGATATATTTGGTAGAATTTTAGTTGCACATATGCAAAGAAATAGAGCTCAGGGCCTCAAGAAAGACACACTCTCTTTCAGCTTTGGCAACACTGTGTTTCTTCCAGAATGTATGAGGCGGTAACAAGAAGCCAACCCACCCACAGAACAGTACTGGCCTTTTATGGGTATGAACTCTTATTTTCTAAGATGGTTAGTAAAACTTTTAAAAAATTTTCTGTCTGGTCCTTTATCTAAAAGTCAGGATCTGTTCTATTTTCTTAATTAAACCCATTTATGAACTTAAAATATTCTTCAGGACCTTTAGCTGAGCTTGGTCTATAGCAAGGAGTCTAAATTAACCAAGAGGATGTTGATATAACCTTGAATAACTTCACCTGTGTCCTCGAAGTTACTCAAAGTATAATTTTTAGTTGGAATTTCCTTGGCTTCTCTGCTATCTTCATTTTTTCCATCTTGCCTCACTTCTTGGGCTGGTTTCATGAGTCTCACTTCTCCTGATGTAGTAAAAACCAGCCTCTTCCCTAACCTGCCTGTGCAACGCAGAACACACAAATCAGATCTGACCCACAAGCTGGGCATGATCACAGCTACTCTGTCCTAAATCATTCTTTATGTGCTCAGGTCTGAGCATGTCCCTCACGGATTCACGTGTTAAAGCCTAATCCACAATCTGAGTTATTAGCAAGGTGCCGTATATTTTTACCGTGAAGGTCGGAAGTAGCGCCTTTTGGAACTGAACAGGATGCAGGTAGTCATTGGCGTAGAGGTCACGTGACTGGGGCAGTAAGCCCGGAAGTGGCACGTGCTTGCTCCCTGGGCCTTGTCAAGGGGTAACCCGGCCCTGAGGCAAGACCCCACCAGGGAGAAATTGGCTACCTGCTGTGACCCATGCAATGATGTATGGGTGAAAGAGAGGGGCTGGCATACAAAGCAAACAAATTTG
>PVIC010048931.1:0-13337 GCA_004025085.1 Thryonomys swinderianus
ATGCCACAAGTTAATTCTCATTTTTACCCATATCCCTACCCACTCCCCCCTCCTCCCCCCTTATACATGCTCTTTTATTTTCTTTCTGTATCATATTTATTCCTTCCCCTCATCACATTCCCACACCAAGTTTCCTATAGAAATATTCCACTCTATAAAAGCTGTCCTATTTTCTAGAACTCATTTGCATCTACAGATGCATATATAATTCTTCTTTACATCATCTACAGATGCTTGCTTCATTTCTGGTAGTCCCTTGCTATTTTTCATAAACTATTCCTTTTCTGTTCACTGTGTGCAAACCTTTTTTTTTTTTTTTTTTCTGAACATTCATTCCTTTATTTTTTCTGAGCCTTTTCCTGGTATTGTGTACCATAAACTCCACTTGACAGCATGTTACTCTGACTCCACAAAAAATTGTGTGCCCAAAAAAACCTAAATACGTTTTTTCAGTCTTTTTTAAAATTGAATTTTTTATTGGTACATTATATACACAGCTCACAATCACATACAACATTGGGGAATTTGTCCCAATATGTCATACAGGTCAATTCTTATTTTTACCCCCCATCCCCTCCCCACCTCCTATAAACATACTCATTTATTTTTCTATGAATCATTTATCCCTTCCCCTCATTACTTTCCCACACCAAATTCCTTTTGGATATTTCCCATTCTACAAAAATTATCATATATTCTAGAGCTCTTCTGCATCTGCAGGTGCTCATATCAAAGAAAAGATCCGGTAATTGCCTATCTGCGATCTATTTATTTCACTTACTAGTGTGTCTTCCATGTGTATCCATTTGCACATAAATGAATGAATCTTGTCATTCTTTATGGCAGAGTAATAGTCAATTAAAAAAATCTTTATCCACTCTCCACTTAATGGGCATTTGGGTTGATTCCAAGATTGGACTATCATGAACTGAGGTGCCATGAACAAGGGTGTAAACCTGTCTTTCCAATGTGATTTTTTAAATCTCCGTTGGGTATAGTCCTAGCAGGGGGATAGCAGGGTCAAATGGAACTTCTACGCCCAGTTTACTGAAGAATCTCCACACAGATCTCCACAATAGATGGACAAGTCTGCAATCCAACAACAGTGGAGAAGGGTTCCTTTCTTCCCACAGCCTCACCAACATTTATTGTTGGCTAATTTTGTAATAGTGGTCATGCTTTGTGGAGTGAGATGGAATCTCAGTGTTGTTTTCATTTGCATCTTTCGAATCACCAGGGATGTTGAACATTTCTTCATATGCTTCTTGGCTGCTTTGACTTCTGCCTCTGAGAAGTGTCTGTTCATTTCAGATGCCCATTTTTGAACTGGGTCCTTAAACTTGGGTAGACTGATTTTTTTAATTTCCTTGAATATTGTAGATAATAGTCCTTTGCCTGACAAACAGCTAGTAATGACATTTTCCCGTGTTGTTGGTTGTCCTTCAGTGGTGCCAGTGATTTCTTTTGCTGTGCAGAAGCTTTTTAGTAGGATGAGATCCCATTTGTTGATTCTTTCTGCTAGTTCTTGTGCTATAGAGGTTTTATTCATGAAGTCACTGCTTAAGCCAATGTCTCCCCAGATTTTTACCTAACCTGTTTTCCAGCAGGCTTATTATTTCTGTTTTAATGTTTCAGTTTTGTATCCACTGTGAATTTAGTTTTGTGAATGGTGAAAGAGAAAGGTCTAGCTTTAGGTTTTGGAAAAGTAAAGCCCATTTTTTCCAGCACCATTTGTTAAAGAGGCTGTCTTGCTTCCATTGAGGATATTTGGCTTCTTTGTCAAAGATAAGGTGGCTTAGTGTATCCGGGGTTCTGTCTGGATCTTCTAATCTATTCCAATGGCCCTGATGTCTGTTACTTAGCAAGCACAATACAGTTTTTATCACAGGGACTTTATAGTAGAGTTTTAAGTTGGGGATTGTCATACCCCCTGCCTTATCATGGTTGCTTAGAATTGTTTTTTTTTTTTTTCTATTCTACCTCTCTTGAGGTTCCAGATGAATTTTTGTATTATTTTCTCTAGCTCTGCAAAGTATAGTGTTGGAAAATCAATTGGAATTGCACTGAATCTGTACAGTAGTTGTGGGAGTATAGCCACTTTCACGATGTTGGTTCTCCCTACCCAGGAATGAGGGATGTCTTTCCACTTACTGATATCCTTTTCTATCTCAGTTTTCAGAAGCCTATAGTTTTCAAAGTAGGGGTCTTTCAAATCCGTTGTTAGACTGATTCCTAGATATTTCATTTTTCTGAGTGCTATTGTGAAAGGCATTGACTCCCCAATTTCTCTTTCAGTGAGTCTGTTGTTTCTGTAGAAAAAGGCTATTGATTTTGGTGCATTGACCTTGTATCCACCAACCCTACTAAATTTGGTAGTTAAGCCTAGTAGTCTTTTGGTTCAGTATTTAGGAGCCTCTAGATAGAGAATCACATCATCTGCAAATAATGACAATTTAACTTCTTCCTTTCCTATCTTTATTAGTTTCATATCTTTGTCTTGCCCAATTGCCACAGCTAATGTTTCCAGCACTACATTGAACAAGAGTGGTGAGAGCAGGCATCCTTGATTCATTCCTGATCTTACTGTAAATGGTTCCAGTTTTTGCCCATTATGTATGAGGTTGCGTGTTGGTTTCTCATAAATAGCTTGTATCAGATTGAGAAAAAGTCCATCTATTCTGATTCTACATAGGGTTTTGATTATGAATGGGTGTGGGATTTTGTCAAATGCTTTTTCTGCATCTATTTAGATGATCATATGGTTTTTGTCCTTGAGTCTGTTAATATAGTGTATTACATTGATTGATTTACGTATGTTGAACCAGCCTTGCATCACTGGGATAAATCCAACTTGATCAGGGTGTATGATTTTCTTGATAACTCTCTATGTTCTGTTTGTCAGTACTTTATTGAGGATTTTTGAATGAGTGTTCATTAGAGAGATTGGCCTGTAGTTTTCTTTTTGGTGGCATCTTTCTCTGCCTTTGGAATCAAGGGAATGGGTACTTCAAGGAATGATTTGGAGAGTACTGCTTCCTTTTTCATTTCATTAAAAAGATTGAGAAGTAGCAGCATCAACTCTTCTTCAAAGTTTTGTTGAATTCAGCAGTGAAGCCATCAGGATCAGGGCTTTACTTTGTTCCTAGGGTTTTTATTGCATTTTCAATTTCACAGATTGATAGTGGGTTGTTTAACATTTTTATATCCTCTTCATTCAGCTTTGGAAGTTCATGTGTGTCTAGAAATCTATCCGTTTCTTCTAGATTTTTCCATCTTCTTGGAGTATAAATTTCCAAAGTATGTGTTTATGATCCTTTGGACTTCCTCTGGGTCTGTGCTGATTTCCCCATTTTCATTCCTTATAGCATGGATTTGAGCCTTTCCCCTCCTTTGTTTGATAAGGTTGGCTAAGGGTCTGTCAATTTTATTTATCCTCTGAAAGTACCAACTCTTTGATTCATTGATTCTTTGTACTGTTCTCTTAGTCTCCATGGCATTAATTTCTGCGCTGATGCTAATAATTTCCTCCCTGGTACTAGCTTTGTGTTTGTCTTGTTCCTGTTTTTCTAATTGTCTGAGGTTCATCATTAGATTGTTTATTTCAGTTTGCTCTTTTTTCTGAATGTAGGAATTCATTGCTATAAATTTCCCTCCTAGAACTGCTTTCATTGTGTCCCATAAGTTCCTGTATATTATACTGGGGCTGTCATTTAGTTGTAGAAACTGTTTAATTTCTTCTTTAATTTCTTTTGTGGCTTGTTGGTTGGTGAACAGAGTGTTGTTCAATTTCCATGTGTTTGTGAGGATCTTGGAATTTCTTTTGCTATTCAGTTCCATTTTCAAGGCCCTATGGTCTGATAGTATGGAGGGGATAATTTTGATTCCCTTGCATTTACTTTAGCATGTTCTATGGACTAGAAAGCAATCTATTTTGGAGAATGATCCTTTAGCAGCTGAGAAGACGATATACTCTGGCCTTGTAGGGTGAAATATTCTGTAGGCATCTATTAAGTCCATTTGCTCCAAAGTTTGATTTAGCTCAAGTATTCCCTTATTGATTCTTTGTCCAGTTGATCTGTCAATTTGCGATAGTGAAGTACTAAATTCCCTTACTACTACTGCACTCATGGTTATCTGGCTTTTCATGTCCACTTTTTTTTTTTTTTTTTTTTTGAGACAGGGTCTCGCTTTGTAGTCCAGGCTGGCTCTGAGCTCACTATGGAGTCCAGGCAAGCCTCGAACTCAGCAATCCTCCTGTCTCTGCCTCCCGAGTGCTGGGATTACAGGCGTGAGCCACCACGCCCGGCTAACATTTTTTTTTTTTAGACAGAGTCTCGCTTTGTAGTTCAGCTCACTATGTAACTCACGCAACACTTGAACTCAGCAATACTCCTGTCTCTGCCTCCCAAGTGCTGGGATTTTGCCGTAAGCCACCACACTGGCAACTAATGTTTGTTTTATATAGTTGGATGCATTATAGTTTGGTGCATAAGTATTTATGGTTTTTATTTCTTTCTCTTGGATCATTCCATGTATGAGAATATATTGATGTTCTTTATCTCTTTTAATCAGTTTGGGTTTGAAATCTATTTTGTCTGCAAAGAAGATAGCCACTCCTGCTTTTTTTTTTTTTTTTTCCATTTCCTGTGGCATGGAAGATTGTTTTTCAACCCTTTATTTTTAGTCTATGGGTTTCCTTCTGAATTAGGTGTGTTTCCTGTATGCAGCAGACTGTAGGATCTTGCTTCTTGATCCAATCTTCTAGTCTGTTTTTTTGTTTTGTTTTGTTTTGTTGTGTGTGTGTGTGTGTTTTGAGACAGGATCTCGCTTTTTAGTTCAGGCTGGCCCTGAGCTCACTATGTAGCCCAGGCAATCCTCCTGTCTCTGCCTCCTGAGTGCTGGGCTTATAGGTGTGAGCCACCACACCCAGCTAGTCTGTGTCTTTTAGTTGGCCCATTGAGTCCATTAACATTAATAGTTATGACAGCAATCCTATTTTCTATGTCTGATGTTTGCTCTTGCATTCATTCATCCTATTTTATGCACATCCATTGGAGTTTTTCATCCCTTGGAAATCAGTTGAATCTGTTTAACAGATTTCATTATCTTTGTAATCCAAGTTGCTATCATGTTCCTGATCTCTTCTTTAGGGTCATTAATAGTATCTTCTGCTTTGGACAAGATCCCTATTTTTATAGGAGAAATTATTTCTGATTTCCACTTGACTAGATCCTCTTTTACTACAGACTCAAATAGTCCTGGTTTTTGAGATTCAGTTTGCTCTATTTCTCTTTCTTTTGGGTTACCCTAAGTAACCATCTTTGTGTCTTGGTTTTTGAATTTATTTATTTATTTTCTATTGTTGCTGATGTTTTTGGTTTAATTTTGGGCATGTTCCTGGGCAATGTTTATTGCAAGTCTCTTGATTCTTAGTATTTAGAACCCTTAGGAGCTGCTTACTTCCTGTGTTGTCCTCCTTGGATGTATAATGCACTTTAAGTGATCTGAGTAATGGCATACCATGGAAAGTATTAAACAGAACAATCACATCACCATGCTTAAAATAATATAATCAGTATCATCAACAATATAAAACACAGCACTGGAAATGATATTTTTTGGCAATTACTCTACTGATACCTTTAACCAAATGAGTTAAATCTGCGTTCATATGCCAAAATTCGGAACTAACCAGAAATATGTTTACAACATACAAATCTTTCAGTGTAGCAGCGTCACCCTATGTTGGAGGTATAGAGAGATAGATGGGAAAGGGAAAGATTAGAAATAGAGTTAGATAATATAAAGATCACATAAATCCCAGAAAACTGATAGAAGCTATAGGACAAAAGAGAGAGAAGGGCAAATACAGAAAATATAGACTAACTTGACGACTAGAAACTGTAGTCAACCTCCTATAATAGTGCTGAAGAAACAAAGAGTAAGGAAAACTGAAACGCATTAACTTATGGGAAATGATACCAACAGGAGGACAAGAGAGGAAGAAGGAACTAAAGAAGAATAGGGTACCCAGCAGCAACAGGCTAACAGGAAACTATTTTTCCTCTACTGTAAAAATAAGAGCAGTTGAGAGAAGAAAAATCTGAAATTGGACAGACTCAGCAACAAGAGAATAGAGAAATGAAAAATAAAATAGAAGTCAGAAAAAAGGAAGAAGAACAACAACAGCAACAAAAAAATGAAGCAAAATACACTACCAATGGACACTTCGTGGTGTGGATCTGCTATCTTGAGTAGATAATATGGGTAATAGCATGCAAATTAGATTTGACTAGTCATAGAGAGACAACTATGGTCCTCTCTCTAGGTTCTGGCTTTGATCTGTGAGTTGTGCTCAATGAAGTCTTGCATGTTTGTACTCTGCAAGAGTCTAGGCTCCTGTGGCTGGGGCTGACTCCAAAAATTCACCAGTGACTGTGGACAACAAGATTTCTTGACTCTTATAGTACGTGGTTTTTCATTTTGGCAGATATGGCAAATCACACACCAATAGCCTTTGCCTGAGTCCCAGCACAGCTATCACACTTACTCAGTGTGTGCAGACAAGTTACTGTAGTCTGTTGTTCTCCTCCCCCAGTGCTGGCCCCACTATAGGTCAGCACCCAAACATTGGTGCATACAGACAAGATAGAGTCTCCACGGGTTCCTCCACCCAAGCCGGTCATGAGAGAGAGGTCAGGGCCTAAACATTGTGGAAAATGGGCCAGACCCACATGCCAGAGGCCTGAACATGCAGCCAGAGCATTTACTGTACATGGCAGACAAGTAGAGTCTTCGCATGGTTTTCCTCCCACACTGATCATGCAAGAGCTCAGGGACAGTCCCATGCACTAGAGGCTTTCCCACACAGCAGCAGGGCTGATTCAGCATGGGAGACAGGTAAGTGGAGTCTCTGTGGGCTCCTCCTCACACCTTGGTTGCAGGAGAGCTCAGGGCCTGAGCACTGAGGGAAAAGCAAGCCAGTCCAGTGCACCAGGGGCCACAAGAAATGGAAGTCTTGATTTTGGAGGAGGGCTAAGTTGACATTACAAATTTTCCACTTGCCTGTGTGACTGGGAAGTTACTGCACTTCCCTGAGCCTTAATTCCTACATTAATAAAATAGACTAATTTCTGAACTTGACTATTCACAAAAGTACATGAGATTGCATGAAAAAAACTAATGGACATAGAGCCAGGCATGGTGGCTCACACCTGTAATCCCAACACTCAGGAGGCAGAGACAGGAGGATTGCTGAGTTTGAGGCTTGCCTGGGCTACATAGTGAGCTAAGGGCCAGCCTGAACTACAAAGCGAGACCCTGTCTCAAAAAAAAAAAAAAAAAAACTAATGGACATAGAATTCTGTGTGATAGTTAACAGTTGTTATTACAGATGAAGGAAGTGAGAGGAAAAAGAGAAACTAGGACAGGCACTTTTCAAGGAAAGATTCCAAGAAAGAGCTGTGTCTAGTTAGAAACCAGCATGCCTGATGAGTCCAGTGATCACTTACTGACACAGGAAGAGGCATAGTAGTTTAGAGTCTAACACCAAATTAAATTCCAATAATGTTTTTTTGAGACAGGATTCTTGTTTTGTAGTTCAGTCTGGCCCTGAGCTCACTATGCAGCCCAAGAAAACCTCAAACTCAGCTAAGCAATCCCCCTGACTCTGTCTCTGGAATGTTGGGATGACAGGTGTCATCCACCACACCCAGCATTATACTATGTGGTACTGATTGCTGGTGGATGTGAGTCATCATGCCCAGTATTGTTATATGTGGTTACCAGGGATCAAACTCAGGACCTTGTGCTTTCTAGGCAGGTGCCAAAATTACTGAGCTAAATGTCTGGCGCAAACTCCAGTCATTTAAAACAAACCAGTGTTACAATTCAATTTTCCCCACCTCCTGAATTCATAGGTTGAAATCTTAACACCTGGTACTATAGGATATGACTATATCAAAAGACAAGGCTTTTAAAGAGGCAATTAATTTAAAATGAAGCCATTAGGGAATATATTTGTTTAGTTTGACTTGTGTCTTTATGAGAAGATGTAAGAGAGAAAGAGGCAACATAGACAGAGAGACAACAAAGAAAGTACATAAAGAGAAGCCTAGGAGAGAAGTTATAGAATGAAAATAACACTGCTTACAAGCTTGATCATGAACTGTAGCCTCCATAACTCTGAAGAATTTTTGTTGTTTAAGGAACTTAGTTTGTGACATTTCTTATGGCATTGCTACCTTACTAATATAATTACAAAGATTGCTTGATTTTTTTTTTATTTGAGACAGGGTCTCACCTTGAGGTTCAGGCTGCCCATGAGCTCACTAGGTACCCCAAGCAAGTCTCAAACTCAGCAATCTTCCTGTCTTTGCTTCTAAAGTGTTGTGGTTACAGGCATAAACCACCACACCAGGCACTGTGGTATGTGGTGCTGACTGCTGGTGGGCATGAGTCACTATGAACAGTATTGCTGTATGTGGTTACTGGGGATCGAACCAGGGACCTTGTGCTTGCTAGGCAGGAGCTGGAACCCCTGAGCTAACTCTCTGGCTCCAAGACTGCCTGAATTTTAAGAGAAATCCATGGAAGATAGTATACATTACAATATCTTGCTTTAGTGATTACTATTAAAAATGGTCCCAGCATTCTGGTTGAATCGGTCAATAATTTCCTTTTTTTGAGACAGGGTTTCGCTTTGTAGTTCAGGCTGGCCCTGAGCTCAAAACGTAGCCCAGGCAAGCCTCAAATTCAGCAATCCTCCAGTATCTGCCTCCAGAGTTCTAGGATGACAGGCGTGAGCCACCACACCCAGCACTGTGATATGTGGTATTGATTGCTGGGGGGCCTCAGTCACCACACCCAGCATTGTATGTGGTTACCAGGGATCAAACTCACAACCTTGGGCTTGCAAAGCAGGTGGTGGAACCACTGAGCTAAGTCTAGTGACCAACAAATATTAAAAAAAAATAGACTGGGAATGAGAAGAGGTAACTTATTCGCTGTTTTATTGCTAGCAGGCTTAAGACTTTAACTTAAATGAGTTGCAGATATTTCACTTAAACTGGGAGGAGTTACCAGTAAATGAAATTTACTACTCCATTACCATGTATTCTGAAGAATTTTTTTAGTTGAATTCTTTATTGGTACAATTTATATACATCTCAAAATCACATATAACATTGGGGAACTTGTGACAGTATATGACATATCACTACCGACTCACACCTCTTCACACCCTACATACATGCTCTTTTATTTTCTTTCTGTATCTTATTTATTCCATCCCCTCATCACATTCCCACACCAAATTTCCTATGGAAATTTCCGACTCTAAAAAAGCTGTTATACTTTCTAGAGCTCATTTGCTTCTATAGGTGTTCATGCCAAAGAGAAGATCTGGAATTTGTATATCTGTGATCTATTGATTTCACTTATTAGTATATGCTCTAGGTGTCTCCATTTGCACCTAAATGGATCGATCTTTTCATTCTTTATGGCAGAGTAATACTCCATTTTATTTAAAAAATACATCTTTTTTATGCACTCTCCAGTTGATGGACATTAGGGTTGTTTCCAAGATTGAGTTATCACGAACTGAGCTGCTATGAACAAGAGTGCACATCTGTCTTCACAATGTGAGTTTTTAAGTTATTTTGGGTATATTCCTAGCAGGAAGGTAGCTGGGTCAAATGGGACCCCTAGTCCTAGTGTTATGAGAAATCTCCACACGGATCTCAACGATGGTTGCACAAGTCTGCAATATCACCAAGAGTAGAGAAGGTCTCCTTTCTCCCCACAGCCACGCCAGCATTTATTGTTGGTTGATTTTGTGATCGCAGCCATTCTTTGTGGAGTGAGATGAAATTTCAGTGTTGTTTTCATTTGCATCTCTCGAATGACCAGTGATGTTGAACATTTCTTCATATGTTTCTTGGCTGCTTTGACTTCTGCCTCTGAGAAGTGTCTGTTCATTTCAGATGCCCACTTTTGAACTGGGTCTTTAAACCTGGGGAGGCTGATCTGTTTGAGTTCCTTATATATTGTAGATAACTTTGTCTGATAAGCAACTAGTAAAGATTTTTTCCCATGTTGTTGGTTGTCTTTTAGCAGTGCCAGTGACTTCTTTTTCTGTGTAGAAGCTTTTCAGTAGGATGAAATCCCATTTGTTGATTCTTTGTGCTAGTTCTTGTGCTATAGAGGTTTTATTCATAAAGTCTCTGCCTAAGCCAATGCCTCCAACAGTTTTACCTAGCCTGTTTTCCAGCAGTCTTATTGTTTCTGTATTAATGTTTAAGTCTCGTATCCACTGTGAGTTTAGTTTTGTGCATAGTGAAAGAGATAGGTCTCGCTTTAGCTTTTGGCAGGATAAAGCCCAGTTTTTCCAGCAACATTTGTTAACGAGGCTGTCTTTCTTCCATTGGGGATGTTTGGCTCCTTTGTCAAAGATAAGGTGGTTTAGTGTATCCGGAGTTGTTTCTGGGTCTTCTTATCTATTCCACTGGTCCTCAGGTCTGTTACTTTGCCAGTACCATGCAGTTTTTATCACAGCGGCTTTATAGTAGAGTTTTAAAGTGAGGATTGTAATACCCCCTGCCATGACATGGTTGCTTTGAATTGCTTTTGCTATTCTAGGTTTCTTGTGGTTCCAGATGAATTTTTGTATTATTTTCTCTAGCTCTGTGAAGTATACTGTTGGAATTTCAATTGCAGTTGCATTGAATCTATAGAGTAGTTGTTGGAGTATAGGCATTTTGACGATGTTGGTTCTCCCGACCCAGGAACAAGGGATATCTTTCCACTTTCTGGTTTCCTTTTCTATCTCAGTTTTCAGAGTCTTATTGTTTTCAGAGTAGAGGTCTTTCACTTCCTTTGTTAGGTTGATTACTAGATATTTCATTTTTCTGGGTGCTACTGTGAAAGGGATTGACTCCCCACTTTCTATTTCAGTGAGTCTCTTGTTTGTGTAGACAAAGGCTGTTGATTTTTGAGCATTGACCCTTTAACCAACAACACTACCAAATTTGGTAATTAAGTCTAGCAGTCTTTTGGTTGTGTTTTTAGGATCCTCTAGATAGAGTATCATATCATCAGCAAATAATGCCAGTTTAACTTCTTCCTTTCCTATTTTTATTCCTTTTATATTTTTGTCCTTCCTGATTGCTATGGTAATGTTTCCAGTACTATATTGAACAAGAGTGGTGATAGCGGGCATCCTTGTCTCATTCCTGATCTTAGTATAAAAGGTTTCAGTTTTTGCCCATTGAGTATGATGCTGGCTGTTGGTTTCTCATAAGTAGCTTGTATTAAACTGAGATAAAGTCCATCGATTCCAATTCTCTGTAGGGTTTTGATCATAAATGGGTGTTGGACTTTGTCAAATGCTTTTTCTGCATCTATTGAGATAATCATATGGTTTTTGTCCTTGAGTCTGTTAATGTAGTGTATTACATTGTTTTACCTATGTTGAACCATCGTTTCATGCCTGGGATAAAACAGACTTGATCAGGTCGTATGATTTTCTTGATAACTCTCTGTATTCTGTTTGCAAATATCTTATTGAGGATTTTTGCGTCAATGTTCATTAGAGAGACTGGCCTGCAGTTTTCTTTTTTTGGTGGGATCTTTCCCTGCCTTTGGAATCAAGGTGATGGTTGCTTCAAGGAATGAATGGGGGAGTACGGCTCCCTTTCAATTTCATTGAAGAGATTGAGAAATACTAGTATTAACTCTTTTTTAAAAGTTTTGTAGAATTCAGCAATAAAGCCGTCAGGACCAGTGCTTGTCATTGTTGGTAGGCGTTTTATTAGATTTTCAGTTTCCCAGATTGATATCGGGTTGTTTAACATTTTTACATCCTCTTCATTCAGCTTTGGAAGTTCATATGAGTCTAGGAATCTATCCATTTCTTCAACATTTTCCATGTTCTTGGAGTATAGATTTTCAAAATATGTGTTTATGATCCTTTGGACTTCTTCTGGGTCTGTGCTGATTTCCCCATTTTCATTCCTTATAGAATGGATTTGAGCCTTTCCCTTCCTTTGTTTGATAAGGTCGGCTAAGGGTTTGTCGATCTTATTTATCTTTTCAAAGAACCAACTCTTTCATTCATTGATTCTTTGAATTGTTCTCTTTGTCTCCACTGCATTAATTTCTGCTCTGATCCTTATAATTTCCTCTCTAGTATGTGCTTTGGGTTTGCTTTGCTCCTCTTTTTCTAATTGTCTGACGTTCCTCATTAGATGGTTTATTTCAGTTTGCTCTATTTTCCTAGTGTAGGCATTCACTGCTATGAATTTCCCTTGCAGAACTGTTTTCATTGTGTCCTATAAATTCCTGTATGTGGTGCTGGGGTTGTGGTTTAGTTGTAGAAACTTTAATTTCTTCTTTAATTTATTTTGTGGCCCATTGATTGGTTAACAGAGTTTTGTTCAATTTCCATGTGTTTATGAGGATCTTGGAATTACTTCGGCTATTCAGCTCCAGTTTCAAGCACTATGGTCTGATAGTATGCAGGCGATAACTTTGATACCTTTGCATCTGCTTAAGCTTGTTCCATGGACTAGAATGTGATCTATTTTGGAGAATGATCCATGAGCAGCTGAGAAGGTATATTCTTGCTTTGAAGGGTGAAAAATTCTGTAGGCATCTAATAAGACTATTTGCTCCAAAGTTTGGTTTAGCTGAATTATTTCCCTATTGATTCTTTGTCCTGTTGATCTGTCAATTTGTGACAATGGAGTATTAAAATCCCCTACTACTATTGTATTCATGGATTACTGGCTTTTCATGTCCAGTAGTGTTTGTTTTATATAGTTGTGTGCATTAGAGTTTGGTGCATAAATATTTATGAATGTTATTTCTTTCTCTGGATAGTTCCATGTTTGAGAATATAGTGACCTTCTTTATCTCTTTTAATCAGTTTGGGTTTGAAATCTATTTTATCTGCAAACAAGATAGCCACTCCTGCTTTTTTGCACTTTGCTGTGGCATGGAGGATTGTTTTCCAACCTTTTATTTTCAGTCTATGGGTTTCCTTCTGAATTAGGTGTGTTACCTGTATGCAGCAGATTGTAGGATCTTGCTTCTTTTTTTAATTGAATTCTTTATTGCTACAATTTATATACATCTCAAAATCACATATAACATTGGGAAATTTGTACCAGTATATGCCACAAGTTAATTCTCCTTTTTACCCATATCCCTACCCACTCCCCCTCCTCCCTCCTTTATACATGCTCTTTTATTTTCTTTCTGTATCATATTTATTCCTTCCCCTCATCATATTCCCACACCAAGTTTCCTATAGAAATATTCCACTCTATAAAAGCTGT
>PVIC010048932.1:0-13339 GCA_004025085.1 Thryonomys swinderianus
TTTTGAGTGCCCAGCTATAAGCTTTTAAGTCCAATAGTCTATCTTACCAATTCTTTTTTTTAATTGAATTATTTGTTGGTACATTTTATATACACATCACGATCACACTCAACATTAGGAATTTGTACCAGTATATGACAAGAGTTAATTCTAGTTTTTACCCATTTCCCTACCCATCCTAGAATCCCCACCCCCTAGATATGCATGCATTCTTTCTCTTTTTAAGATCCTAATTTTTCTTTCCCTTCATTATTTTCCTCTACCCTTTCCCTTTGAATATTTTCTATTTCACAAAATCTATCAGACATGCTAAAACTCATTTGCCAATTGCTCTTACCTATTCTAACACACTTGAAACTAAAATGATTCCTGTAGTGTGGTTTAAAAAGATGTGATTTGAAGGCAAGTTAAGGAGTGGTAGATTTATCCAGTTAATCTCAAATGTCAACTTGACTTAGTGTTGGTGGAGGCTCAGAGATGTAGCTCAGTGGTTCTGGAATCTGCATGGCGAGTGCAAGGTCCTGGCAAGTACAAGGTTCCATCCCCAGTACCACATACCGCAGTGCTGGGTGTGGTTGTTCACAGTGTAATCCCAGCATTTGAAAGGCAAAGGCAGGAGGATTACTGTGGTTCAAGGCTAGCCTATGCTACATAGTGAGTTCAGGGCCAACCTGAACTCCAAAGCAAGACCCTAAAAGAAGATATCGGTGGAGAGGTGATTAGCTCGGGCCTTATACTCATCAGCAGATTCATCTATTGATATTCAAAGCCGAATGTGTTGCTACAAGGTGCAGCCCGTTGGAGGAAGTTGGTCATTGGAGTTGTGGTTTTGAAATTGCATCTCACACTGTTGTTTGTTCCTTGTATTCCATTTTCTGTCCACCATGAGGTTAGCACCATTTCTCCACCATGCTCCACTGTCATAATATTCCTGCCCTGAAGCCAACTCTTTATAGACTAAAACTTCATAAAAATGAGCCTAACAAAATGACTTCTTCATTAAAGTTGTGTCAAAAACTTTGTCCAAGCAAAAGCACAGTAGATTAATAGAGCAAAGACTGTAAATTGGCATGAGATTTATTTTCAAAAGTTATGGAAATATTTTAGTAGGAGTAGTTATGGTAAACATTTCTGTAAATAACATCTGGGTCAAATGAAACTTCTAATCCGAGTTTTTTGAGAAATCTCCACACTGATCTCCACCATGGTTGCATCAATCTACATTCCCACCAATAGAGGAGAAAGGTTCTTTTCTCACTGCAGCTTTGCCGTATTTGTTGTTCGTTAATTTCTTTTCTTTTTTTATTTTGTGTGTAGGGGAGTGGGTCGCAGAGGGTATGGGTAATGTCTTAATAGCAGCCATTCTTTGTGGAGTGTGATGGAATCTCAGTGTTGTTTTCGTTTGCATTTCTCGAATGACCAATGATGTTAAGCATTTCTTCCTATGCTTCTTAACTGCTTTTACTCTGAAAAGTGTCTGATTATTTCAGATCCCCAGTTTTGAACTGGGTCTTCAAACTGGGGGCTGATATTTAAGCTCTTCATGTACTCTAGATAGTAGACCTTTGTCTGAGAAACAGCTGGTAATTTTTTCCCCCACATTGTAAGTTGTCTTTTTGCTTTGCTGGTGGTTTCTCTTACTGTGCAGAAGCTTTTTAATAAGATGAGACCCCATTTGTTGATTTCTTTTGCTAGTTCTCATGCTATAGAGGTTTTGCTCATAAAGTCTTTCCCTAAGGCAATATTACCAATAGTTCTACCTAACCTGTTTTGCAGCAGATTTAGTGTTTCTGTTTTAATATTTACATTTCTAATCCACTTTGATTTTACTTTAATACATGGTGAAAGAGATAGATATAGCTTTAGTCTTTGGTAGGTTGAAGCCCAGTTTTTACAGTTCAGTTTGTTAAGAGAGTGTCTTTCCTCCACTGAGGATAAAATTGTTATTTAATAGACGAGATGACATTTTAATGCCAATTAAATTACCTGAAGTATTAATAAATGTGTAGTTTACTTTAGATGGAGCTTTTACTGTTCTCAATATTTTCTTCATAAACAATGCTGTCATAATTTAAAAAAAATATTTCTCTGAGAATGCAAGCATTTTAAATATTTTGCAATGGTTAGGAATGTTAGTAAAATTTTAGAGACAAATGATTTATAATACTCTACAAATGTCCATCTATTATTACATCAATCAGTGAAGACAGTTTTGAAGTCTCAAAATGTCACAGCGAATTATTCTCATTTATCATCTCACATTCATTATTTTCAACCATGTATCTGGAAGCACTTTTATTAAATGCATTCATATTTGACATTGTGATGTGCTTTGATGAATTAATGTTTTTTATCATTAAGCACTTTCCCTCAATCACCTAGAAGCTTTAGTCTGAGCTCATCTCAATGTTCTCACAGGTCCTCTGGCTTTCCTTAAAAATTCTATTTGCATAACACAATTATATATCTACAGAATAATTCTTATATGTAACACACATGTTGGACTTGCTTTCATATTAATATGCTTTGGTTTATAATCAATAGTTGTATTTCTTTGCTCATTTATATGCTTTCTTTTTTCTACTTTTTAACTGTTTACTTTTTTGTTGTTTTCTTATTATTTCATTTTAAATCACTTTACTCCAATCTGTAACTCCAGTTGCACATATTTTAATTTCTTTGATATTAATCATGTCCCTTTGGGACACATTTCTTTGGCTCACAGTTAACTGAGACTCATTCCATTTGTGGTTTTTCACTTGCTTCATTTTTGATAATTTATTACTGTGCGTTGAAGTTCAGTAATCTTTCTGCTTTTTCTAAACAGCTAGTCATCTTCATAAGAATCTTTTCTTTAATTTTATATATTTCCCATCTCTAGATGTTCTATTTTGGTTTGTTTAAATAAATCCCATTTATTTTTATTATGTACATATATTCTTTGAACATTTGGAATGTGTTATATGCATGTGTGTGTGTGTAATTTTAACATTCTCATGCTAATTCTGCAATTTCTAGAGAAAGTGAAATAAATAATACTTTCAGGCTTGTATGAATACTGTAATTTGTTCATGATTGAGCTATTCTATAGTTAAGGGTTTGAACTTTTCTTGATTTTTTTGTATGTCTTCTACATATATATGTATGGAATTTTAATCAAAGGTACCTCTGAAATCATCTCCTTGTGTAGAAATATCCTGATCTGGCTGTGTCTTCTTACTTTGACTCTGGAAAGCAATTCATCCGTTGTGGTTCCCCTACATTGAGACATTGAAATTGGCTTCTAGTTACTCACCTAGAGAAATCATAGACTTCCTCTCATTTGTTGTTCTCTCCATGATATTTTCCACATATTATCTGTTATCTAATGAGTAAAAGGTACTGTTTCGCAAAAGTTTTCCTAAATTCTATGTATTAGAGCAGGAGAACAATTACTATTCTGTTATTTGTCAATACTAGACACTGAAATTTGTCCATTTTATTTTATTGCAAATAATTGGTAGAATGATATTACTTTGCACTCTACTACTGTGTTCCTAATTCATAAAAGGTATTATCAGAGTGAATATTTAAATTTTTTAAAAGACACATTGTCATTTATCTCTCACAAAATAGTTCCTCGCTTCAAAACCATTTATCCCATTGTTCTTGAGACTTTCTAAGCAGGTCTGGGAGTCCGGTTTCGTGAAATTCTTTTGTTCCTCAGTCCTGACTGCCTCAGTGTCTTGAATTATTTCAAAATGTTTGTCATTTGCGACCTTTTTCACAAGAGGGAACACCCAGAAAGGCAGTGGTGTCAGATAGGGTGATCAAGGTAGATGAAGACATACTATACTGTTATTATTTGACATAAGTTTCTGTAAACATGTAATCAGTGAGGGAGTATTCAAGACTATGATTGATAACACTTTAAATAAAAACAATTATCACATAAAAATTTACTGCCAGTAATCCCTCTCACTTGGATCATTTATCTCATTGTTCTTGCCAATTTGTTTTTTTATTGGAGTATTTTTCAAATTTTTATTAAAATGTTTGCACTGCAGTAATTTTATTGATCCTGGGGAGAGACACATCTACCTAACACATCTTCATTATTTATTTCTCCTCATGCCCTCTTACTCTTTTGTCCTCGCTGTTTTGGTTCTCTTCTCTATTTCCTTGTTGCCTATTATTGATCTTTTAGTTTGTTCTTTATGTAAAACTATCTTTAATATCTACTATAAGAACAGTCATGATGCTTGTGTGTCAACTATTTTGGTTCCTTCATAACATTCCTGTAAGAACAGATAATAAAGTTCACTCCTTGTCAACACAAAAGGAGCCTTAGACGGATCAGGTCAGTGGGATATGGGCAGAGATACCATGCATTATTTTTAGGCCGTAGTTCTAAAGTTAACATGGACTTGGCACCTCTCTCTCTCTTTCACCATCACTGGTTCATTTTTCTTTAGAAGTTGCTCTCTTTGAGAGGCTCAGAAGTGAAGAAAATATGGAACTGATTTCAGCTATGCAAGTTGCATCTGCGACTCAAAGAAGAAATAAACATTTTTAAGCCCTTTTTGTCTGGCATTAGTGTAATAGAATTAAATCGAACTGATGTATTATGCAAATTTAATCAGCCTAATAAGTTCTTCAGTCTCAAATTCATCAACTGTAAATTTCCGATGCTCTCTACACATATCTATGGCATAAAATATTATTTGATAATTTGTTCATTTACAGATTCAAGAACAATTGTTAATGATGAACACTGCATAGGTATGAAAAAATCTTGTACTATATTTAGTTCTTAAGTTTAGCATTTTAATCTATACTGCTAACTTTATGAGCATGAGTTTAATTTTAAAAGACCTTGCAATTTAATGAACTGTAATTTCCATCAACTAAGTACCTTACTTTTTTAAAACAATTTTTCTTCTGAAATTCTTCTACCAAATACCTATCATTATTCAGCCATAAAATATGTGGAATGCTCACATGTCATTATACACATTTTGTTTACCTACCTTATTTATGAAAATTTTCTGCACCACTTTGAAAACCACCATCTATTTTTAAAGCATTATTCTGTCATTTTGTTACTGAATTGTAGAGACCCAAAAACTTTCCCTTGAAAAATAAATTCATATTTAAGTCTTTTTCTGAAAAGATATAAAATGTAATGGACATTAATTCTCCAGCACAGTTTGTAGTGTACAACAAAAACATATACTCTCTTTTTTAAATGCTTTTTCTTATTTTTTATTCCAATTTTTATCTAAATGCAGGGATGGTCCTTCCAGGTACATTACTATACTGAAAATCATCACATTATCTAACTTTAAGAACAGCAACAACAACAAAACCTTCCTAAAGCAATGAAAATGGCAAATATAGTACAAGGATAAGTGGGAGGTTTATTGTATTGTCTCAGTTTTTGATTTTTTTCCTTCATCACCTTTTATCAAACAGTTATCTGTTTTTGGAAAATTCATGTTTTTCATGTGTTTTCTTCCCTTTTCCAATCTATTGCATTGATTCAGTGTGTGTGTGTGTGTGTGTGTGTGTGTGTGTGTGTGTTTACATGTCTTCTATCTAGTCACAGTGTAGTAAAAGGAATTTTTGTTGGAATTTTGCTGTGAGCACAAATGAAAAACGTGTTGTAAACCAATGTTCTTTGGATAATATCTTGCAAAATAAACATAATTACCACAAGGTATCTTCAAGCGTTAAACATACAAATAAGTGTGACATTCCATTGATGGAACAGAAGGCATCGTTTTCCTAATTCACTCGACCTTCACACATTTGACTGATAGAAAATTTCTGGTCTCTGCACTCCCTGAATTCTCTCAAGATTCAAGCAATGGTGTAATGTTTCTGAAAAGAGAGAGTGCTTGTTTACCACTGAGCCAGTCCATTCTCCAGCGCCTAGGAGAAATTCTTCCTTGACAGATGGCTTCCTCAGGACAGGTGTGACTGTCGCTAACCTTTGAAAGGCTGGTGTGACTCACATAGTGTTTTATCTGAACTCTCCCAAGGCCCTCAAAGCTGTCTTCTTCCAGGGTGGGCCTAATAAAAGTAACGATTTCACCTGTGCTTATCACCCACTGGAAAGGAAATGATGCCAATAGCTACAGGTACTTACCTCCAATAATGATGTTAATTTCAGGTTGAGTTGGTATTTGCTTCAATTTTGTTTTAAAATACCACAACTGTTTGTTAATGAATGAAGTATATCGTACTAATGAACAATTTTTTTTCTGTATGCAAAACTGGCACTTAATATTTTCCTTTACCGTTCACATCAAGTAAACAAATCCCATCAGTTTATAACTTCTGCCTAAAAGATCTCTGGCTTATCAAACAATTGAGATCGACACGTTTTATTCTTTTTCTTTAAGTCTATGTGGGTAGATATTTTTATTATTGTTCTTTTTAGACACAATGCATAAAAGAGGCAAACTGAAGTTAAAACAGAAAAGTGTTTTTTCTGATTATTATTATTTTAAATTATGTTACAAAGTAATGTAATATTTCTTAGTGTAACTTCAGGAACTGAAAGGGTTCAATATATAATGTGCTTATATGTCTTTTTTATAATTTTTGGCCTTCACTAGGCCAGTGATTAATGCTGTTCTTGAAAGTGAAGGCACATCAGAGCTCATGTGCATTTCCCTAATTAATTTCTGTTCTGGCCATTGTTAAGCACTTCCTAGATTGTTGTACATGAGCCATGATAAGATTTGCCTTTTTTCATCGTGTCACTTTGTTTTCCTCCCTTCGCAAGGTCATCCATTCTGCACATTTTCACCAGTCCAAACACTAGTGGCAACATTTCTTGACTTCCAGTGGAAGCAGACATCTAAGAATCCAGTCACTATTACATTGCATTGCTTTGATGTCTAGCCACCGACATCAATCGCTTTTGCAATTTGCTCAGCATTGAAAGAAGAGAAAAGAGACATTTAGGTTTCCAGTGTGCATGAGTAGTACCAACTCTGAGAACAGTGGGCCGAGGGTCACGCAGTCACTGGTGTCCCCCCTCCACTTGTGCCTTCTTGACATTCCTCGAAGGAGTCAAACCGAAGTTCATGCTAAATGTTCTATTTTTAAAATGCTCCAGTTCCGTCTTTTATTTATCTCTTCCTAAAACGTCCTTTGTATTGCGCAACAAAAAATATTTCACAAAATACCCTTGCGATTCTATAGCAGGTGCTGAGCCAGTCAGGCGCATTCACAGTTGCTATTCAGATTCTGTCTCATGGACTAAGAAGGCAGCACTGAGGAGAGTCATAGATACACTTCAAACTCACCAAGTGCGTCAGCATCAGAAGTGTCACATCGAAGATTGTGTTTCCACTGAGTAATTTTGTACTTTAGCAAAACAGAACAGTGTTAGATGAGTGCCTTCATTTCTGTGTGACTCAGTTGTTGAAAAATCTGCAAAGAAAATCTTAGTCTAAAGTTCTCGAGCAAAATATATGGCCCTTCGGACCATTTTTCTGGTAAAACTAATCATTTGGCTCCCTACATGTGAAAACATTAACTGCCTTAAACCAATCTAAGTAAAGATTGAAAAATTTAATCTGTAAAACAGACTTTTCCAGGGAGCCATGCAATCTAATGGATTCAGAAATCACAGATTTGTGTTCTAAGTCATTTCTTTTTCTTGAGTAGGGTGGAATCAGGGAATATAAGAAGGAAAAAAAATCAGAAAAATAGGAAACTATCAGAAAGTGTTCAAGATTCAAACAGGCCACATATCTCCTACATTCAACCCTTGTATTTTCATACAGGGAAACTTTCTGCAAGGTAGAGCAAGTTTTGTGAAGTTGAACGGCAATGTTCCTTCCAAAAAGTGGTGACTTTATGCTCTCACCACTCTTTTAATGGTAAATCCTTTTGTTTTAGTACCAAACACACAGATTCCAGATACAAATATTCTTTCCTAACTTAGAAGTATTTATGGTATACAGAAAGAATGGCAGAATATCTAAGCATTGGTATGCTTTTAAATGTCATCTAATAGAACATTAGTATTCTCAGAGAACAAGAATACTCTATCGTAAGGACCTTTTGCACTGCAAAGTACAAGTGTATCTTATCCTTGGTAAACATACTGTGCAGAGGTGTTTGCAATCTTGAGGACAAGACTTCTATAGAACAATTAACTAAAAATAAACCTAGAGTTGCAATATAGTTCAAGATTTTCTCAGTTAAAAAACTAATCCACACCAAGAATCAATTTCACATATACAAATAGGAAAAAATATTAATATTACAGACCAAAATGTAAGTCCCATAATAATCTGATCAACATAGATTATTGCACTGATGCTGACATATTAGTTTATATTTGGATGTCTTGCTTATTGGAATACAACTTGAAAGCCAGAATAAATTTAATGTGTGCCAATAGTCAACCATCTTTTAGGCTTTATCAATAAATATTTTTTTATATTTTAATTGAAGTCTAACAATTGTTAATATTTATAGGATGGTGTGTAACATTTCCATCCGTGTATACATTCTGGAATGGTCAAACCAGGGTTATTGCCCTATCACTTCTTCAGGCACTTACCATTTATTTGTTTACTCCTTAGTTCTTAGAGTTTGCCAAGTGTTGGCCTATACTTCAAAGTTACTCAACAGGTACATAGTGTGTTGCCTGTTTCACTGTTTTAGCAACTGGATAGGTCATAATCTCTGTTCTCAAATAGTCAGGTTTATGTCTGGTGTTCATGATTATGAAAAAAATGCACTTTTATGATCCACACTCCCAGACTTAACAATAAATGACACTCTTTAAAGTATTTCATTTATTTTGTCAAAAAATACATGTTCATCTTTTTTTTTTGAGACAATGTTTTGCTTTATGGTTCACTACATAGTGAGCTCAAGGCCAGCCTGAGCTACATAGTGTACCATTTATTGGCATAAATGGTAATGTATCAAGCCACTTGATAGCTGGCAGAGTTTTCTATCGTGAGTCTTCTCATACTTACTTCATTCTATAAGATACACCCATGTCAGGTATATTCCTTAGGATGTTCTTGTCATATTCTCTTTCCAATACTCCATCCATGTAGATAAATGGCCACCCAAAACACAATGACTGGTATACATCCATACCTCTTATCATCCTTTCATCCAGGCAAAGTTGATTGCTAGCTATTGTACTTACTTTTATTCCTACTGGACATATATGTACTATCCCTCAATACTCCCTCTAAATGAGGACATATTTCTACAGCTCTCTGATTTTAGATGGTGTCAGTATTTGTGCTAAACTGTCTTTAATCAGGACTGGCAGTTTTCATCCTCAGAAAGAGGAAGAGATGGGTTGGCTATGAAGATTTCCTAGTAGAGATGGGATCATGAACGCTCTCCCATCACAAACATAGTTTCCAATTGTCTCACCATCCACATACAGCCCATGTGGCAGATAAAGAAAGCAGATGGTGCAGAGAACACTGTGTGGAGATGCTTACATGAGGCAAACCTAACATACACACTTGACATCTATCTCTTGGTGAGTAATTATGTGCCTTCCTTTAATGTTAAGGAAGGTTCAGAACAGTAGAGACAATTCGTGATCAGAAAGAAAAAGAACACTGCAAAGCAGTTGAACCATCTACTTTCCTAGGTACAAACAATAGGTAATTTCTATTTCCCAAGCTGGATAACACACACACACTTTCCCTAAGGAATGAGAACAACTGAGTTATTTAACTCTGAACTGAATAACACAGCAGAAACTCAATAGAATAGAGAATGCTTCTCAGGAGGCTTGTGTGTGTCAATCTGAGACTTAATGAACAGGAAATTCTAATAAAGGCAATATAAAACGTCAAACATAGCCATTTTGTCTGAATCGTAACATGAATGAACATAGTTCTTTATTTAAAAGACTGGTTCAAAATGTAAACAGAAGAAAATTATGTAAGGTCACAATACACCAGGATAATGCATACCTTTAATTCATATAACTATAGATAAATGAATAACACATTAACTCACAATCATAAAAATTTTTAAAAATCAAAGAAATCAGAAGAAAGTATATATATATATATATATATATATATATATATATATATATATATATATATATGGAGAGAGAGAGGATACACTGGTAGACATTTAAAAGTAATGAATATTTCAATCATGAAAAGAAAACAAACCAGTCAAAATGCTAATTACTGTTGAAAACTATAAACTAATGTTTAAAATGGAAAGTTTTATGGGTGAAATCTGTGTACATTTAAAAAATAATTATGGGGGCCAGAGATTTAGCTCAGTGATTCTGGCACCTGCCTAGCAAGTGCAAGGTCCCTGGTTTGATCCCTGGTAACCACATACAACACCAGGCGGGGTGACTCATGCCTACCAGCAATCAGTACCACATACCACAGGGCCGGGTGTGCTGGCTCATGCCTGTAATCCCAGTGCTCCACTCGGGAGGCAGAGGCAGGAGGATTGCTGAGTTCCAGGCTTGCCTGGGCTACATAGTGAGCTCAGGCCCAGCTTGAACTATAAAGCAAAACCCTGTCTCAAAAAAAAAAAAAAAAAAAAAAAGAACATAAGAATTTGGCAAAAATGATTTTGTTTATGCAAACAATACTCATGTATATAATGACCTAATCATTATTGATAATAAAAAACTTAGTGAGAAAATCAATATGAAAAATACAAAAGCTTCACTGTAAAATTAAATTGTAGCACAGCCTACATTAATTGTTATAAATAATAATCAGAATAGTAGACAGTGAGGAGTACACTTAATATTGTTTATCTCAAATATAAAAAAATAAATCTTGGGAACTGACATTCATACTTTTTGACAAAATAAATGACATACTTTAAGACTGTCCTTTATTACTAGGTTTGGAAACGTGGATCATAAAAGTACATGTTTATCTAATCATGATGAACATCAGGCATAAACCTGACTATTTGATATTTTAGCTTTTAGAGATAAGAAATTTAAACTGGCATTTAACTTCCTCACAGTTCTAAATCTCCAGAAAGATGATCAAAAAATCTGTGTGAGCCAGAGACTTTATATCAAATGAGATCTCCATGTGACAGATCATTTTTAAAATAATCGAGCTTGGGAACATCATCCTCATGAGTTACTGTTAACACAACTACTAGAAGGTGGGTGTGTAATAATCAAAATATGAAAGGGAAATATCTCAAGAAGTACTAGTAATGAGTAAAGAACAGGCTTAAATGCATATCTAAAGTTCACAACAGCATACACTTCTGAGTGTGTGGGGGGTAAAATTCAAATTCGGTAGCCTTCAAAACAGAAAATTTATGTAAAGTGAATATTTGAAAAAAATGGAAGGGGGTAGGAAGTTAAAGAGTTTACAAACTACTTCACCCAGGTGGATTATGTGTGAAAGTCATAAGTCATCCCAGGTAACGCCATATACAAATCTCCCTTAAGTTCTATTTGCATCAAAATCGATTGTGTTAAAATTGATACCTAGAAGCATAAAATTGTACCTAGCAGTGGAAAACTGCAGTGTTACCATATTGTTCCTATCAGGTTAAATATACTGATCTCCTCGACTAGTCTTCATTTCTTTACGGTGGACGTTCGTAAAATTCTTTTTTCTAGCTCTTTACTGAGCACATCTAGTATCATCATCTGCCATCATCCTACTGTGGCACAGCCCACAGAACCTTGGAGCTCTTACCTCACTGGTGGGCCTTCCACTCCCAGCTTCACACCTTCTGGAGCACCTGGGAACCATCATTCTCCTCTCAGTTTCTAGCAGATCAACCTTTTACAATTCCTCGTATGAGAAAGATAAGTCGAAGACACCTTCTGGTGTTCAAGCGGTTTGTTCCAGCAGTACTTTTACAAGTGCCATAGTGGGAGCAGACATGGCCGGAACCAGATTCAGTCAGGGGTCAGATGAGTGAATGTCTGGGAAAGTCCCTATCTGAACATCCTTCTGAAAGCTTGGGTGAATTTTCCCCTCCTCTTATATCTTACTCACTCCATCTCAGTTGCCTTCAAAAGAGACTTTAAAATTTACGAAACTTGCATCGTGCTAAAGCAGTCTTTCCTGGGGTAGCCAAAGTTTCTAAGTCCTGTTATATTGAGATCCGATCATCCGAAAGCCAAGACGGGGAACCGACAGGCCACAATTGAGGACTAATTAGGGTATAGCCCAGACTCTATGTGACATTTGAGTGGAGTTTTGATTACCATGGATCCTCAAGTCATTGTGAATATTGATTGAAGTCACATAAATAAAACCATCGCTAAAAATGTTTGAGATATAGTTGGTAGTCAATATCTGTTTCCAGGCTTAGAGTAACTATGAGTTGATGTTTGTAGCTCGAAAGGGCTGCTTTAATATGATTTCAGCTTCTGCTGTAGTTTAATTAAAATATGTTCCATGAAATCACGTGGTGCTATGCTCGTTCATGGATGAGCCCACTGATCAGCTCATAGTCGAATATGCTGGCTAGAGGGGGTTCTAACCAGCATAGGGAGGGAGGAAGTAGGTGTCAGGACGTGGGTTCTTACTGGCTCTCTCGTTCCTGGCAGCCATGAACGGGGTGACTGACCTCCAACCCATCTTTCCACAGCTGAAGCCAGTTAAGGATAGATTAGAACCTAGAGCCAAAGTAAATCTGTTCTCATTTCAGTAGTAGATGATGAATATTTAGTCCCAGCAATGAAAAAGTGACTGCATTAGGTTCTTGGCATTATAACAACACTCATTTCTTTGATCTGTCTTCTATACTCTAAGGCGTTCTGCTATTTAGCGGCAACTGACCAAATAATAATTCTTCAGAATAATTGTCTTTTACAGATTCAACCCTGCGTGATGGTGGAAAATGTCACATAATGTCCCGTTTTGTGTACACTTCGCATGAGAAGCATTGCTTTCATGTCACTGGGGTTCAAGCAGGTATAGGAACATGAGTAATTATTTTAGCAGCTTTGATTTTGCTTCTCATTCTGCATCTTTCTTGTCCCAACCCTCTTTGTTTTTTTTTTTTTTTTTGTCCCAGTCCTTTGACCTAGTGGCAACTGTCAGGTTAGAGTCGCTGAATGGTTCCCCATCATGAAGTGACTTCTTGAATTGGATGCTGAAATGCTGTCACTTGCATTAATTATGAAACTTTATATTTTTTAATTGAATTCTTTATTGGTACAATTTATATACATCTCAAAATCACATATAACATTGGGAAATTTGTACCAGTATATGCCACAAGTTAATTCTCATTTTTACCCATATCCCTACCCACTCCCCCCTCCTCCCCCCTTATACATGCTCTTTTATTTTCTTTCTGAATCATATTTATTCCTTCCCCTCATCAT
>PVIC010048933.1:0-13182 GCA_004025085.1 Thryonomys swinderianus
TACTCATCCATAATCATTTTTTCCCTCTAATGTCTTCAGATTTTTCTCTCTACTCACCTTTTCTTGTTTCTGTCAAACTCAACTTGGCATACAAATAACCATTCTATTAAAAATCTTCACTTTGGGCTGGAGGGTTAGCTCAGTGGTTCCGGTGCCTGTCTCACAAGTACAAGGTCCTGAGTTCAATCCCCGGTAACCACATACAATGCTGGGCGTGGAGACTCACACCCACCAGCCATCAATACCACATACCACAGTGCCGGGCGTGGTGGCTCACGCCTGTCATCCCAGCACTTGGGAGGCAGAGGCAGGAGGATTGCTGAGTTTGAGGCTTGCCTGGGCTACATTGTGAGCTCAGAGCCAGCCTGAACTACAAAGCGAGGCCCTGTCTCAAAAAAAAAAAAAAAATCTTCACTTTGTACCCTGTAACCTCCCTCTGAACCCAGAACTCGTCTCCATGGGAACTCTCCACCCAACCAATATGGCAGCCGCAGACTGTTCTCGCTTCATAGCAAGATCTCAGAAGCAGAATGTTTTTAGAACGCTAACTGTTGCTCTATTGGCTTCTATAATTCCCTTCTGCATGGAAACCTGGTAACATGGATATGTGGGGGGTAATAGATTTTGCCTTTAAATACTGTGCCTTAGTTGGCTCTAGGCCCCTCCCCGTTGGTTTGACTTTGGCGGAACGGACCTCCGGTTGGGTAACAAAGCTCTTGGTTGGACTTTAAGGTCATGTCATAGCCTGAGAGACTCGCTCGGTGGGACTCGGTTCCAACAGTTTCATGTTGAATGTTCACCAGCCCCTTTCTACTCACACTGGGGCCTGCGGGCTCTTTCCCCTCTGCCTGTTGGGTCAGATATTCCAGAACGTGCTTCCTGCCTTCTCCGGCACCCACTTCATCCCTGCCCATTCCCACGCTTTGGACTCTCTGGCTTCTGCCCTCTCTGTCAGCGAATATGCTTTTGCCGACCTTTCTGTTTCGAAGTCTGGCGAACAGCTGTATCTATGACATTAACACTCATGATAAGGGTCACGGGTCAGGCAAAATCCTCCTTCGGATCACACGACCTCTTGCTGTCCTGAGTCCCTCACACGTACCTCAATCAATCTCTCCTGCGGGCCCCTCTTTCTTAGGGAAATCTCCAACACTTTTCTGAATGCAGACAAAAATAAAGTATTAGGATCGTTCTCTGCCCTGATATCCTTCAGTAGCTAAAATAAAACTCAGACTCCTAAGCGAGGCAGTAACAAGGCGGCTCAGCATCCGGCCTCGCATCTGGCCTCGGCCGGCTCCGGCGCTCTGGGGTCCTTCCCCGGCAGGCGTCTCGCTGTGTGGCCTGCCTGTCCCGCCCGTGCGGGGCCCGCTGTGAGCCCGGGGCCCGCTGTGAGCCCGGGGCCCGCTGTGAGCCCGGGGCCTGGGCCGCGCGCCCTGCCGGGCGTCCTGTCTCCGGCGTCCTCACCCTCTGCGTGCGCGGGGACGGTGCGCGCTCTGCGGGGCGCACGGCTGCGGAGACGCGCTCACGGTGGCGCCGCGGCGAGGCCTGCTCAGTAAAGCAGTGTCTGCGCCTTTGCGCGGGGCGTGACGTTGAATTCCGCCCTGGACTTGGCCTGACCGGGGGTTAGTAGCTAGCGCGACTTCGGTGGGTTCGGTCCGCGCCGTCTTCTGCGGTCACACAAGATGTGCCCCGTCTTCCCTGTCACGCTCCTCAGAGGCGCCACCTGGGCGACCGGAGGGAAGGCGGCTGTCTCCCGGGTCCCGTCTCTTCTGAAACCCCGTCACTATTTTTTCCTCACCAAAGCTTTAAAAGCTTGTTCTTTCCTCCTCGAATTTCTGCTCCTGCCATCTGTCGTGCGCGGCTCTGCAAAGGCCCCGCTATCTCCGCTCCGGCCCTCAGCTGTCAGCCCGCTGCTCCAGGACCAGGCTTCCCCGTCGGTCCGCTGAGTCTCCCTCCTCCCCGCGCTCGGGTTTCCTTCGCAGCCTCCCTCCCACCCCGCGGCCGGGCCTGCTGCGCACTCGCTTCCTGGGCTCCCGGAGCCGGCCCGAGGGCTGGGGTTTCGGAGGAGCCGGTTTGCTGTGGCCAGGAGCGCAGGCTTAGGCCTCGGAAAATCTGGGGCTGTCGTCTCTTTGGAAATGAAGGAAACCATTCCGATTCATAGTTTATTATCATAAATACTTCAGAGACGAATGCCTCTAACATTCCTCCAGATTTTCAGAACTTTTCGGTTCTCCTTCAGCGTGCTGCGTGGGGGTTTATGTGCTGTGAATAAAGATCCACGGACCTGCGGAACAGTGACGAATTTAATAATATAGCTCGTGAGGCACACTTGGAATTTGTAGAACTGCAATCACGTTGCAAGCAGTTCTTGACCGTGTTGTAGTATTTAGAAGGGCGGCCCGCACCCCGGGACCCCACAGCCACAGGCCCTGTGATACCGAGCGGGGTCCTCGGTACGTCCTGAGTATTTCGAGGAGTTCAGCTGAGACCACAAAGACACACTGAACAAGGTGGGAGCAGGCGTTTATTTCCAAGGGGCTTCTCTTCTGAAGAGAAAACGCGTCACACTGTGGAAATGTGGGGCTGATCCGCACACCGAGTGGTTCTCCTGCGTGGAGTGTCTTTTGCCAGTTAAAGAGCATTCTCAGGAAAGCCACAGAGCCTCTGTCGTGACGTAGGTATGGCATTTAGAGAAAAAGTTCCTGTGCCGTTCAGCCCCATCCGAGCAGACTAAAATTGACTGTGATTGATAACACACATGAGGACTTTAAATAAGACATTATCTTTTTAGCATAATTTGTAAAAATCTCATCATTATTTTCAGATTAAGTGGCAGGGCAGGTAAAGAAAAAATTTAAGTTTTCCATGCAAGTATTTCCTACTGAGTTATACATTAAGCTTTAACATAACGTTCAGAATTCTTATTTAAATGTTTTGCACTGAATAACATATGAGTATACCTGAAAAAGATAACTGATTTAAGACAAATGAAAATTCAAAGAAGAAATATACTACCTATCATATCACTGTCTATTGGCAGCTGCTTTGTTTTGGGTGAGGAGGAACAGTCATTTTCCTAAATTAAATTTCTCTTTGTGGAGTTGATGGGAAGCTGAATCTCCCTTATTCACCCCAGTGTTTTTTTTTCATTTAATACTGATGTGTTAGAGTTTTGCCACTAGTCACGGGCACTCGCACACGTAGGGCCTCCTGTCCACTTGAATGGCTTTGGGACCTGCCTGAGGCTTAGTGGAGACACTCGGGGTTCCTAGCTGGGTCACGGAGTGCTGGACGGGTGCTGTACCTCGTTCTCCACCCTCTCCTCTGGTACGATTACCCTTCTCTGCTTCCTGGCTCCTGTGGACCCAGCCCCTTTCCTCTGCCAGCCTCTCCATGTGTTTCTGGTTTAGAGCAGCTGACTGTGAACTGAGCCCCTTGAATCTGTGAGCCAACTTAACATTCTGTTCCTATAAACTGTGGGTGTCAGGTATCATATCCAGCAATAAGAAAGCTGACAAATACAACCACTTTACCCATCTGATTCTGGGTAAATTTGCTTTATCTAGCTCCAAAGAACTGGTTTTCCTCCTGTTTTTTGATTTACCAAGTCATTGCAAGCAACATTATTTCTGAGAGCATTTTAAACGTCAAGGATTGACATGTTGTCAAAAAAATAGTACAACTCTTCTAGAAAGGAAGATAGACTTGAATCACTTGTAGGAAGATGGATTCATCCATAAAATAATCAGGCACACCAGCTTAAATAGTCCCAGGTTTTTCTTTTATGAGAAATCCACATTAGAACTAAAGAGCAAATTAAAAGATAGATACTAGGAAGTGAGGGGATGGATCTTCCTCAGATGGGAGGGGAACTGAGATGTGTGTAGGCCACCTGTGGAAGAGCTATTCGTGGCTCAGACGT
Source organism: Thryonomys swinderianus (assembly GCA_004025085.1). NCBI lineage: Eukaryota > Metazoa > Chordata > Mammalia > Rodentia > Thryonomyidae > Thryonomys > Thryonomys swinderianus. The sequence goes on from PVIC010048933.1 coordinate 3,923, forward strand.
GGCACCCAGCCTTCTACCCAGGTGGAGAAGACCTTCAGGTTGACTAACTACAGGTGGGGGAAGTTATATTCGGCCAGTAACAGCAGAAATAGTGAGAAAATTGTCCAAATGCCACAGGAAATTTTTGGAAGATAAACAGGCAGCAGGCCAAGCGGAGACATTGATGTCTTCAGCAAGTGAAGGCATGGAGCTGTTAGTGGAAGTCCGGGTTCTCTTCTTTCCCTTTGATCTTGAAGAAAGCTGGAGGATTCATCTCAGAGAACTCCTGTGTGTCCTCCAGCCCTTGCCGATCTGTTGGGACGTCTTCCGAGTGAAATCAGGAGAAACAAGGATTGAGCTGCCAAGTCTCCCCTCGAAAGAACAGATCATCTAGCAGAAGCCGTGGCAGCTCCCACAGCCAAATCCAGCCTCGCCTGGCCTCCTTATATCTGTGGTTCACGAGAAGGAAAGAGAGACCAAGAGGAAGAGGTAAAAGCAGCTAGGAAACATGTGAAGAAATGCTCAGCATCTGGTAATTTAAGAGATGCGGATGAAAACAGCAGCGAGATTCAATCTCACTCCAGAAAGAATGGCTACTACCTTGAAATTAACCAATAACAAAGTCTGGCGAGGCTGCGGGGAGAAAGGAACCTTCTCTACTGTTAGCGGAAATGTAAACTGGGGCACCCACTGTGGAGGTCAGTGTGAAGAGTCCTCAAAAAACCAGGATTACAGGTCCCATTTAACCCTGCTATTCCCTTGCTAGGTATGTACACGAAAAAATTAACAAATTCATAGCACAGCAACTTACATTCACCCATATTGATAGCAGCTCAGTTTGTAGTAGCTACATCTTGGAAACAACCCAGATGCCCATTAACTGGTGACTGGATAAAGATTTTTTAATAAAGTGGAATATTATCCAGACATAAAGAATGATAAGTGTGAGTCATTTGTACTCATATGGATGTACCCTGAGGACATACTCATGAGTGAAATAAGTAGGTTACAGATGTGTAAATACCATATGTTTTCTCTGGTATGAGAAACTGAAGATATAAATGAGTTCTAAAATGTAGGGTAGATGTGAAATAGAAAATATTCAAAGGGGTAAGTAAAGAAGGCAAAGAAAACATCTGATGGTAGGAAAAAGGGAAAGAACTTATGTATATAGGAAGTAGAAGTTTTGGGTGTGGGTAGAGGAAGGGGAAAAATGAGAGTTAAGTCTTGTCATGCACTGGTACAAATTCTCAATGTCAATTGTGATCAGGATGTGTATATAAAATGTCCCAGTAACATCAATTTAAAAAAAGGAGAGATCAAGAATAGAATCAAGTTACAATTGTTAGAAAGTTGGGGATGAGGAAGACACAAAGCAAGGTAAAGTTCGACTGAGAAGAGCAATAAATTAACCTTGTAAAATATTTTAGATTTCTAGAAGGTGGCTGTGAAATTAATTCATTGGCTTCTATCTCTACTACTTTAATAAAAGTAGGATTTTCTTTATAATAATATCATTAGTCTGAATGTATTGTTTTTAATTCTCTGGAAAGCTGTGTTAAAAAAAAAAAAATTCAACTGCTTTCCAGGTCTTAAATAAGGCTTTTCGGTTTCCAAAGAAATCTCACTTCTTTGTTGGAGGCCGCGTCACTCCCGTAGTGGAATGAATGATACAAAGATACCAAGAATGCGAGTAAAGACCAGGAGCTCAGCAGCTGTGTCACTCCAGGGAGCCTCCTGGGAATTTTTGTCCTTGCTCCGCCTGAGGAGAGTAGGTATCAGGACTTGTTTAGTAATTTCTTGCTTCTTTTAAGGTAGTAGAAAGAGATCTGTGCCGCAGTCAGGAGGCTCCAGCTGGGTCGCAGAGCAGCCCAAGGCCCCTGAACCTTGGCAGTGCCAGGAGAACTTAGCTGGCAGAGCCCTGGCCTCAGCAGGCCGGCGCCCTGCCAAGTGCCCCACACAGGACATGCGGAGAGCTGAGGACTGCAGCCCTGTGCGACGCCATCTCCCTTCTCGCTTCATTTAAGAAACTTTAAAAAAGTCTACTGATGAAAAAAGCTTCATAATCTCTTACTTATATCAATTTCATGGTTTCCTTGTATAGATATAAAGTAATTCTGTTATGTGAAATACTGATGATGTGTGTTTGCCACTAGTATATTGGAGAAAATGATCACATATTATTACATTATTTTCTGTGTGTGTGTTGTTGCCTAATTCTAAGATATTTGAAAATCAGTATGGTGCATAAAATATTTTCAACTTCATTAACCCACACCAAACTTACATGATTGAAGACGAAAGTAAAAATATCTGTGTTCAGAGATGTTAGAAAATCCAGAGCACGGAGTGCCACGGACCTCGGCTTCTCAGCTACACCCATTAGCTCCCAGGAATCTTCTAGACAAAACAGGAGTCTCCACTTTTATCTTCCAGAGTCCTTTGTAGCCCTGACTCTGGATTTTAATTATTTTCTGGAAAATTGATCTACCTGTGAAAGATTTAGAAGGAGAAACCGACTTCCGCTGTGGCTGCAGCCAGCGGTCCAGAAACATTAATATTTATAAGCCATCGCCCACATTTATATTTATATCTTTCAAAAGTAATACACTTATACCAGGTTTTAAAATTTATTCGTACAGCATTAATTCCTTGAATTTTCTCTTTCCTCTGAGTTACAGTTTTCCAAATTTACGGTTAAAAAAAAGCTGTGCTTTTTTCTTAGTAGGAGCGCTGGTGGGGTTTTTGCTTTGCTGCTTTATTTATCTGTGATCTAAGTTTTGGTCCCCTCCCTGGGCCTCGGGGGGAAGCTCGTGTCGCCGGCACCGTGCACCCCCCGCGCGGCGCTGGACCGGAGCGCGCGCACCTCGGGGGCGGGTGCGCTGCTGGGGAGACCGGCCCTCAGCCCCCGGCTCCCGGGCTGGACGGCGGGTCCTCCTGCCACAGCCCCTCGCGCCGGGCCGGTACCAGAGGCAGCTGGGGCAGCTCATCCGCGCGGACTTGGCCTCGGAGCTGCGGGCTGATTGAGATGTCGCCCCGAAGCCTCACGCGCTCCTGGGGGGTCTTCAGCGGGGTGACTGGGTCGGCTGAAGGAGATGTCGGGAGGCGAAGCCCGGCTGAGGGCTGGGGGCCCGTGGTCCTCCTCCCTGGCCGTCCGCTTCCTGTGCCCCGGGGACCCGGACGACCCTCCGCAGGGCGTGAAGCAGGACAGACGCTCCTTTCTCCGGCTGTGGACGTGGGTGTTACCGTGCCAGTGACAAGACACGCATTTGCCATTCTTAGAGGTATTAGAAATCCGCGATACTCATCTACTCTCTAAATTTTTTTTTTTTTCTTTTTGAGACAGGGTCTCGCGTTGTAGTTCAGGCTGGCCCTGAGCTCACTGTGGTGCCCAGGCAAGCCTCGAACTCAGCAATCCTCCTGTCTCTGCCTCCCGAGGAGTGCTGGGATGACAGGCGTGAGCCACCACGCCCGGTTCCATTTTTATTTTTTTATGACTTTTTGCCTGCTGTGTGCGCCTTCCTCAGAGGGCCCAGATCTTCCTTCACGCCAGAAAGTGGACTTCACCACGCACCTGCGGATCACGCTTCCTTCACAGGAGTGGCTGCTTTTCACAAATAATGTGATTATTAAGGGGAACCGTAAACAGGAGGCTGGGAGGAGGACGAGCTCCCAACAGGACTGTGCCCGGGTCGCCCCGCCCCCTCGCGGGCTCTCGGCCCCGCCCACGCTCACAGGACGCAGACTCCGCAGGCTCCGCATTCAGGGCGATGCTCTTAACATCTCCCAGCTTTACCAATTTGACATATTGAATGTTTCCAAGCAGTGAAAATATATCTATTAGTTTTTGTAACAAATTTTTACCTTATAATTCCTGTAGGTTTCCTTATGGTAAATACTATTATATAATTACCTGACCAGTATTCAAATATGTCCACAATATTAACATTTCTGAAAACAAAAGAACTTTTAAAAAATTTGAATCTTTATTGGTACATTATATGTACACAGCATGATCCTGTGTAACATTGAGAATTTATACCAATGTACTGACATGACTTAGTTCTCATTTTTCCCCCTTCCCCTGCCCACCCTAAAACTTTTTAAATTCCTAATCAGCACATTAACATCTTCCTTCTTGAATTCTAATTTTTATATCCTGCTTACCTTTTCCCATGTTTTTATTTTTTAAATTGAGTTTATTGGTACATTTTAGGTAGACGTTATGATCACATTCATCACTGAGAATTTATATCTGTACATGATATATCTTGATTCTTATTTTTCCATTCCCCTGCCCTCCCTTTCCCATGTTTTCATATTTGATTTGTTGAAATTGGGATGTAGAGAGACTAGGTTAATAGTAATGATTTACAGCATTTTAACAGTTGAAAACTTAATTGCACTTTGTAATCCACATATTCATCGTAAAGGACTGTCACAAGGGCTACTGCAGAGGAAGTTCTTTAGCGACCAAGTCTCACAAATTATGGCAACAGGCATCTTGTGTCTGGGAGAAGAACCGTGAATATAAATGCCTCTCCCTGGAAGTTTTGTGTTTTTTAAGAGTCAGCCTTCAAAACTGAACATATTTAGGCATTTCTCTGTGGAGGCAGAGGCAGGAGGATTGCTGAGTTCCAGGCTTGCCTGGGCTACATAGTGAGCTGAGGGCCAGCCTGAACTACAAAGCGAGACCCTGTCTCGAAAAAAAAAAAAAAAAAAAAAGAAATAGAACCATGCTTGAAATCTCAGGCGAAGATGTGTTCATTCAGGTGCCGAGAGCACGGCTGGCGGACTGGGCTGGGAGGAGGGGAAGGCAGAGGAAGGCGGGCCACACGCGCTAGCGGACCCCTCCCAGCCGAAAGCGGAGGCCAGCGCTTCCGTTCCTCTCACTTAGCAGAGGGTCTGACTTCAGAACGGTTCAAGTTCATGGACATCAACTCTAAAGGTGACAGGATCATACTAAGAACAGACAGGAAGGAGCCAGGGAATGGTAATGTAACTTTATTAGGAAACTTTAAAAACACCATTTTTCTTTACCGTCAGGCAGCAAAGGAGCTGTGGATTCTCGAGGCCTCCTCAGGGAGAGGCGACCTTTCCGACATTTGTGACCTCTGGGCTTTCAACTGTGTTTGCAACACGGGTACGTTTCTCAAGGCCACTCGGGACACAAGGTCCGTGGAAGGACGGCAGAAAACCCTGCCCTGCGTGGCGTTGGCTCTACACGGGCGTGTTCTTACTTTGAGGATAACAGGCTTTGTAAAAAGAACACCAGCCACCGAGTATTTCACATTCACACTTGTTAATAATAGTCTTTTCATTTGCTGAATGCTGCTGCTCTCCTGGTATTTTATCATTCTCTTAAATTAAGATTTTTAACCGACGAAAGTGTCACTATGGTTGCCTGTAAATATTTAAAAATGACTACAGTCTCTCAATTCTCCCATCTGTTAATTGGGTGTATATTTCTTGTCTGCTACGTGTGACTTATTGTATTAGTTACTATGGAGGACATAAAGGCGAATCACAAGTGTGTTTAAGGACACTGCAGAGTGTGCCTTCCTTCAAGACCTGAGACACGGCTGCAGGCAGGAATATTCCCTGAGACTATGAGACAGGCCTCTCCTTGGAAGCGAGCGCTGCTGTTTCGGTCCAGTGGGCGTTACGCCCTGCAGCGTCCCGGCTCAAAATCCGCTACTCGGTGAGACGTGGTTTACTCTGGAAAGCAGAAAAGACGAGCTGGACCTCGGGGAGCCTTTTGTAAGACACGACTCCCAGAATGTTGCGTGATTCCTCGGGACGAAGTGGAACTGTCTGGTGGAAATTAGTGTCTTGACTTCATCTGCTACTTAGACACTGTTCGAGCGTAGTCCCAAGGTGTGTCCTCGTCACCCTCAGACCCGAGCCCGGAGTCAGACAGCGGCTGCACCTGAGAGAGGGTGACGGTGCTCAGGACGGCAGAGAGGCTCCTTAGGAGACACACCTGCAAGCAGCCAATTTAAACAAGCTTATTACACATTTCCGATGCTCTAAAAACAATTACGAAAAGACAAAATAGTTGTATGTAGTTTAAATGCCCTAGGTAGATATTTTAACTTGACAAATTGGGCAAGATAACATGCTTCGTAATCTGATTTAAATTCTCAGTGAATGATTTTGTCTGGGCATTTGTAAAAAGGTAACGGCCACGCTGCGCTAAGTGGTTAAGAATGGCTGGGTTCATTAAGTTATTATCTTTAGCAATTTTGTACAGAGTAATTAGCAAAGGCTACGGGCAGTGAGCTCCAGATGAGGGCGGTGTGGGTGGCTGGGAGGTGGCCAAGGGACCAGAACTTCCCAGGTTACAGGCAGCCGCGACCGGGAGAAAGGCGACCACTCTCATCAAGAGGGTGAATAAGCCAGGGGCACTTTATGGCTGAATGGCACCGAGACGGGCACTGATACATGACTGGTTCTAGGTAGGCCTTCAACTGCAGGGCAGTTAGCGAGAGCTAACAGTGAAAGCGCCGTGAAGTTACCACGCTTATCCACCGAGTTACTTAGAGGGCAGTACCAAGACTGAAAGAAGACAGCTCACATAGGCTTCCGCTCAGTTAAAGACTTGGTATTAATTTGCATTTCAGATTAGAAGCCTCTCAGATCTAAATTACGTAGTGAAAGATTACGGTTGAAATTATGAAAACAGAAACACTTATTTCCGAGGTATTTTTACGTTATTATTTCCTTTTTGGATTATTTTTCCTTAAATTACCACTTGACGTATAAATCATAGATATCGTTGAGATATTTGGTATTTCATTTTTCAGCAGTCAAAGCAGCCATTGTGTTCCATCGTCAACTGTCTGCATCAGAAGGAAGGGAAGAGGGGCAGGAAAACGTCCTGCCCTAAATCTGCTCGCTTGGAGAAAATTAGAGTCACGTCCAAGAAAACGTTTGTTCAAGAGGAGAAGCAAAGTAGGCCTCGACCACTTAAGTGTGAGTTCAAAAGGTAACTGTGTTGTTCTGCCCCGAGGGACGCGGCGTCCCACAACACCCTAAGGAACAGGAGCAGCTTTACCAAGAGCTACACGAGACGCCAGCTGTGTCGCCTGGACCGCAGCGCATCGGCTCGGACGAGCAGACGGGAGAACACCGGGAAGGACGAGCAGAGCGCGCACCGCCCTTTCCCGCGGGGCTTCCCGTCTCCTCTTACCTGTTCTTCTCAAGGCGGCTTGAGCACTGCGGTTCCGTGGTTTCCGTAAGGACCAGGTTTCGTAATCTAGTGTCAGGGTCAAAATAGAAAAATCTATATTTTGAATACCCCCAAACTATTTATTTGTTACCACTCGCATTTTTCAGCAATTGAGTCTTTTTATTCTTTTTTTCCCCTGAACCTTTCTGTTCCCCACGGTTTTAATATAAAGAACTTCTGCAGTTTCATTTTTTAAAATTTCCACTCTTTTTTAAAATCGTACTTGCTAAAAGCTTTGTTGTGGGCTATAAAACTAATCCAAAAAAGCCGACAGAGATTTCACACATAAAATGACTGAGATCTTAACAATTTTATTCCAGGAAAATAGCTCCTTCAGGTAATGGTTTGACTATTTGCACCTTTTGAAAAATCTTTTTGTCTCGTTTTCAAACTAACTTTGAGAAAAGACTGTGTTTCTTTGGAAGTCATACTGGAGGCTTTATGAAAATTCTTTTGCGTTCATACATGCTTTCTCTCTCCTTCGTGTTCAGAATAAAAGGTGATTTCATTAACTTTTTTCTATGCTGTGCGTACTTTTCCTGTTTGAGAAAAACCCGTTCCCAGATCCTAGCAGTAAGAAATGACTCTGCGTGGTCTGCGTGGAGGAGTGACGAGTGAGTTTCGGGGGAAACTCCGTGAGGAGCTCTCAAGTGTTTATCTTCTTGGACAGCAAAGTGAATTGAAGCACAGTTGACTCCATCTCGGGTTTTTAATCCTGTGTTTTGTAACGAGAGCTCTCGAATAGACTTAGCTTCCGGTGGAAAAGGTACTCGAGGAGATACCATGCTAAGTACTCACCGCACGCAGACATTCTCTCCTAAGAGCTGTGGAAGAGCAGGTGTCTGAGTAGCACAGAACATGCTACCATGACTTAAGACTTTCATGCTCACTTCAACTAAATCCAATCAGGTTAAATTAATCATTCCATGGGATTCTATAGATAATGGCTGGTAGAGAAAAATGGCAGTTCTTTAAGAGAAATAAAATACTCTAACTCATGTTCCGTGTATCATGTTCTATGGAGAAAGTCAGTGAGTTAGGGGAGGGGGTGGTGAAGCTAAATACTAGCAATAAATAGAAAAGTGTCAAATGAGAAGGTGACAGTGTAGACGTGTCACTTCTTCCTTTCCTGCCCTTCCAGCTGCACTGCGGACCCAGCCTATGTAGGTGGACGGTGCTTCATACCTGCTGTACATGATGCTTTGGACACAGAAAGGGAAATATACGTTGACTAAGTGTGTATATGTGGTAGGTCCAAATTTATGGAAAACCAAAAAAAAAAAATTAAATTAAAAATATCCAGTCACAAAAAATAGATCTACCCAATGATCCAGCGACCACACTTTTAAGTACACAGTTAAAGGAAATGAAATCGGCCTGCCCAGGAGGTGCCTGCGTGTGTCTATACTGCAGCGGCCTGGAGAGGGAGGCACAGTCACCCTCAGCGCCGACCGGCAGAGGAGCCAGCGCGTGAGGCACATGCGCTGTCCTAGACCCAGGGCGGTGTTACCGTAGACAGCGTCACCCTAGACGGCGACACGGCCGTTTGCAGCAAAACAGTACAACTGAGGTCACTGTGGTAACTGACCCCAGCCACACCCAGAATGACCCGCTGCACGCGCTCTGTCCCGTGTGGAGCTGCAGGTGGCGCTGTGACTGACGGCTGGTGTTGCAGAAGGTGCGAGGAAGCCGGTGAAGACCGTGCGCAGCATGCACACGGTGGAAGCACCACGCTGAACCCTACTGGTATGTAGGGATCAAAGTTTAAGAAGAAAAATAACACGCAAAAGTATTCTTGCCTCTTCTCTTCGCCCACCCTCTTTTCTTGGCAGAACTGGGGACTGAGCCAGAGCCTTCACCTTGACCTACACGCCCAGCTTTAAACAAAACTTTTCTTGACACAGTTTCCCTAAATCATGAAGTTGTCCAGGTGCAGCTTGCACTCGTGACCCCTCGGTCCCAGCCTCTGAGCGCGGGGAACACAGCCGTGCGGCGCCGCCCCTGGGTGCTTTGCTTGTCTCCTTCCGTGGCCACCGTAGCCGCGACAAGA
>PVIC010048934.1:0-13337 GCA_004025085.1 Thryonomys swinderianus
AAAAAACTAACAAGACATAGTACCACCTGCTATAAATAGCAGATAAGCAAATGAAATGATATCTGTATCATATGTCATTTTTGGGTTTGGGTTACATGAATTAAAATGCCAATGAGATACGACTACACATGCATTAAAATGGTCAAAATCCAGACTTGTATAATATCAAGTACTGGTAAAGACACAGAGTGCCAGGAACTCTTGTTCATTCCTCGTGGGATTGCAAAATAGCACAACTACTCTGATAGTTCAAATTCTGACAATTCCTTTCCAAGCTAAATATACTTTTATCATGTCATCTACCATTTTCCTTCCATATTAATTTCTCAAATAAGTAGAAAATGTATATCCACACAAAATAGCACACATATTTACAACGGGTTTAGTCATAGTGCTCAAGCCTTGAAAGTGATCAAGATCTTTCAGTAGGTGAGTGGATAAATTGGGGTCGATTCAAAGAATAGAAAATTGTCCAGCACTGAAAAGAAATGAGCCACTGAATCATGCAAAAATGTGGAGGAAACTTAAATGTATATGAATCTAAGAGATAGGAGCTAACTACAAAATGCTACATACCAGATCATTCTAACTATGTAATATTCTGAAAAAGTCAAAACTATGGAGATAGGAAGATGTACAGTTGCCATGGGTAGGGGAGAAATGAATGAACTTGCAGAACACAGGATTTATTTTTAGGTGAGTGAAACTACTTGCTATGATAATATATTGATGGCTAAATGCTGTTATACATTCATCCAAACTCACAGAATGCACAGCACCAAGAAAAAGTGTATTAAACTACTCATTTTGAGCAGTAATGATATGTCAACATAGGTTCATTAAATGTAAAAACAAAAGCACCACGCTGGTGGGAGATGTTCACAGTGGCAGAGCTGTGCATGTGTAGAACAGCAGGTAAATGGAAAAGGTCTCAATCAGCTTAAACTGATTTAAAAACAGTCTACTAAAAATAAGTGGTAATCTATAAATAGTTTGTGACCTCCTGCTTTTGAGAGTGTTATGCAAATAAGACTCCTGCTTCACAATGATGGGCAAAACACAAAACCTGAAGAGACAGTGCTGAGAATAGGATTCAAATCTCCCATTCCCACATCTGGCCACTGAAACACTGGTCTACTTAAAAGAAAAACCAGGGATAATTACACCAAAACAATTCGTCAGATGGCACAAAGGAAATATAGTATTTACAATATAAAATCCAATCAACAGCTATGAATACTCTGTTCACACCACAATTAACAAATATTTATTAAGTTCCTACTATGTGTTAGGCCTCTGCAAGGCAGTAGGGTTATGACAAAACAAAGCAGACCCAGCCTCTCATGGAGTCCATAGCCCAGAGGGTGGGTCTCATCTTCTTCTGTCAGCACCCCGCCAGGTGCTAATAGCACACAAATGACAAGGCCACATGGCACACAAACAACCGAGGCTCCAACCATCGAACACTGAGGCCCTTTCAGACACTGAGCTATGTCCTTCCAGTGCTCTCTGATGCCACCTCTGGAGGTAAAGGGGACGGGGAAAGCTGCTGGTGAATTCACAAGATACCATACACCAAAATCAAGGTCACAAACTCCACTTTCAAATACATAATGCCACTTTTCCTGATATGCAGCCAAATACCCAGGTTGTGTGGCTCTATGATGACCTGTGCCATCTCTTGGCCTTAACTGTACACAGTGTAGCAGTATTTAAGGGCCCAGGCAGGTCTCTGTAGGGGGTCATGTGGTCCTCTCACACTTCAGTCCTATAGGATTCAGACCCAGCTTTCATCTGGATGAAGTCCTCACATATCACAGTGAATTCACAGCTTTTGGTACCTGTGCCAGAACTACAGATTCTATTCTGCAAACCCTATGTCCGGTTGGTAACCTCTTAAAAACAGAATTTATCTTAGATAAACATTTAAGGTGGGAAGAAAAATCTATCTGTAGGACTTGTCAACACTTTCAGCTTAGACACTGATGGGAAAGGGACTGCAGGGAAAAGAAGCCACCACAGACCAAAAGCTTGTCATCATACATGGCACTTGACACAGGTTGGCATAATGGAGGGTGGCAACAAAATAGGACAACTACATCAAACACCTCAGGCTCGTTCCAAAAACCAATCAAGACAGTATGGAAGAAACATAAATAAAGCACACTGGAACACACTTCCTGGGAGATTGTTTCCTCACAGACTTACAATAATGCAAATAACAGAGTTCCAAGTATATCATCCCTTTTTGAAATGGTACAGAAGCTTCTCCAATTCTTCACAAGCCCCAGAGCCACACAGGATTCTAAGGAGGACCATGAGCCTTCCAAAATTCCAACAACACTTTTCCCAGGTCGTGTCTGTCAGAGATGTATATATGGTCTCTCCTGGGGGGTACTACCCGCCCTTACAGAATCCACACTGTTACATCCACCATCTAATCCTGCTGAAACTTAAATTGCAGATACCATGGGGCATCCTTCAGCCTGGCGCCTTCACCAAAGTTCACTGTGTGAATACCGAAGTGAGCCAGAAGCAGGAGCAGCCCCTGGTAACACGGGCTCAGTATGAGGGACCCTGACACGACCCAAAAACTGGCGCTGATCATTAAGAGCTACTGCTTCCTGACTCACACTGTGTGCACAGTTTGTGCAGGATGCTCAAGATCAGTCCTTAGCACAAGAACAAACCCGTTCCACATATCTGGAGCCACAGAGCTGCAAGTGGTACAAATACCACCAAAATCCAGGTCTCTGAGAGGCCAAAACTCCTAAGAAATGAATGGGGATCAAGTCCTAATGGTGGGAATGTAGAAGAACCAGGTGGTCACATTATTCTGGGCTCTATGCTGCACAGTTATGATCTTCAAATTGCCAACCACACATAAATTCTTGTAGACTGAATGAGTACTGATGGGTTTCAGGCTTGATGGCATTTGGCGAGGGAAATCTCAGCCTAAAACTGATACCTACAATTTCTGGGATGGTAAGAGTCACCTCCACATACATGGATGCCACTGCTCTCTCCTCTGCCCACCAGGGCACCACTGTCCATGAATGAGGCCTCTTTACATCCATCCCATGGTGTACATTTATGCATCCTCCTTGCTCTCATAAAAATGCTCACGTCTTTGTCCTCTGTCCTCTATTAATTAGAAAGGACCCTTTCTCCTCTTCTCTCTACAAGGGATTCTGCAACCAGGAGGTACTTGGGGATTTACTATTTAATAAAAAGGGCAAAATACAAGACAAGTTGGCAGATAAAAATCCCCTGTGTCTGAAACAAGGTCACAGAGAAGTCAGTGCAAGGAAATGACGCTTGCCTGGAATCTGTGGGTATCCATAAGCAGATAAAGGAAATTTGTTCCCATGGCTGTTAACACAATGACCCCTGGGACCTGCATGGCCTCCCAGCCTAACTCATATATTTTAATGAAAACTTGCAAATTAGATTAGCTTAATTTGACCACATGTGCTTTTTTTAAACAAAGGAAATTACCATTTTAATGGGAATACTGGCTATTTGTCTAAAGGAGAAAGGTCCTGATGAGGTCTGCTTTGCCTGTTCTATTTCCATTTTTTTTTTAAATGAAAAGGAGACAGGATGTAGGACAGGGGGCCAGGCTTTGGAAAGCACTACCAAGAGGCTGAGGTACATTCTAGAGGACTCCCCACCTCCACAGATAATCTGTGAGTGACACTGCCTGGCTTGACTTCCCTCAGGAAGTTCGTGCTGAGTCTCTGCTGTGTACCAGGCATGGTGTCAGGGCTGGGGTCAACAATGACACGCTTCCCACAGGAGAAGTGCAAAAGCAACCAAGGCCAGAAGGGGAAGGAGCCAGCTGGAGATGTGGAGGAGTCTTCCAGGCCTAAGGAAAGACTGAAGAGCACAGGAGGGGTGTAGGCTGGAAGATGCTGAAGCACCAGTAGGAACTCCAACAGGAAGGGTGACTGGTGATTCTCATCACTTTAGGAAGGGCAGACTGACCTCAGAGACAATGGACCTATACATGACACACCTTGATTCTTACTTTTTCCCTTTCCCTTACCATCTCTCCAGCCCCTGTATCCCCATACACTTAAGCTTTGTTTCCATTTTTTTCCTTTTTACCTTCAAATTTCTCCTTTCCCTTCTTTGCTTTCCCCTGCCCCCCCATAGTCCCCTCTCCCTTTGAGCATTTTCTTGCTATTTTGCAATACCTATTATACATTTTGAACCTCATTTACACCTTCAGTTTCTCACACTAGAGAAATGATACAGTATTTACACATCTGTGTTGTATTTATTTCACTTATGAGTATGGACTCAATATACCTCCATTTAGCTATAAAACCCCAACTTGACACTACTACAAAGCTGCTGTGATTTTAAAAAAAACACCATGGTACTGGCAAAGAGACATACCTGAGGGACCAAAGGAATAGATTAGAAGATGCAGACACAACTCCAGACATACTAAGCCACCTCATCTTTGACAAAGGAGCCAAACACCCTCAATGGAGGAAAGATAACCTCTTTAATAAATGGTACTGGAAACACTTGTTTTTCAACCTGCTGAAGATTAAAACTAGACCTACATCTTTCACCATGCACTAAACTGAAATTGAAATGAATTAAAGATCTAAATATTAAAACAGAAGCACTAAACACTGAAATGGCATAGAGCAAGACTTTATGAACAAAACTTCAACATCACAGGAACCAGTGCAAAGAATCAACAACTGGGATCTCATCTTATTAAAAAGCTTCTGCACAGCAAGAAAAATCAGCAACAGAGCAAAAAGACAACTAATGATGTGGGGAAAAAATTTTACCAGCTGTTTCTTAGACAAAGGGCTATCAAAAACACATAGGGAACTTAAAAAATCAGTGCCCCCAAATTTAAAGGCCCAATTCAAAAACAGACATCAGTGAACAGACATTTTTCAAATGAAGTAAAAGCAGCAAATAAACACTTGAAGAAATGTTTACCACCACTGGTCACTTGAGTGATGCAGATGAAAACAACACTGAGATCCCATCTCACTCCAGAAAGAATGGCTACTATCAAGAAATCAACCAACAACTTCTGGTGGGGACATAGGGAGAAAGGAATCTGTCTCCACTATTGGTGGAATGTAGACTGGTACAACCACTGTGGAAATCAGTATGGAGATTCCTCAAAAAATTCGGATTCAAGGGCTGGAGGGTTAGCTCAGTGGTTCCGGCACCTGCCTCACAAGTGCAAGGTCCTGGGTTCGATCCCTAGTAACCACATACAATGCTGGGCATGGAGACTCACACCCACCAGCAATCAATACCACATACCACAGTGCCAGGTGTGGTGGCTCATGCCTGTAATTCCAGCTCTCGGGAGGCAGAGGCAGGAGGATTGCTGAGTTCAGGGTTGCCTGGACTACATAGTGAGCTCAGAGCCAGCCTGAACTACAAAGCAAGACCCTGTCTCAAAAAAATAAAAATAAAAAATTAGGATTCAAGATCCGCTTTGGCCCTGCTATTCCCCTTCTAGGTGTATACACGTAAGGATTACATGACTCATATCACGGCAACATATTTGCACCCACGTTTACAGCAGCTCAGTTTGTGATAGCTAAATCTTGGAAACAGCCCAAATGCCCATCACTCAGAGACTGAATGAAGAAAATGTGTTTTTTTTAATAAAGTGGAGTATTACTCACCTATCTCAGATCTTTAAAGCCCCAACACTCAAAATGACTGTATCTACGATTGTGAATCCTGTCAAGAGCACTATTAAGATGACTAGGATGTAAAGAAAACATGTGATGGTAATAAAAAAGGGAAATAAAACTTACATATTTAGGGGTGGGGCTTTGTGAGGTGAGTAGGGGAACTGGAAAAAAATGAGAATTAAATTGTGTCATATACTGGTACAAATTCCCAATATTGAGTGTGATCATGATATGACATGTATATACAATGTACCAATAAAGATGAAAATTTTAAAAAAAGATGACTAGGGTGTTGCATCATTTTTTATAACTTTCTTCTTTTTTTCTTTATTCCTACAAACTAGGGTCAAGTTTCAGCAAATATCCTCAATAGTATCTTCTGCTAACTGGGATGATGGAATGACCCCTAGAATTCCAGGGAAGCACACAGACTCCAGAGAAAGAGTGACTGACACTAGAATGCTTTGTGACTTTGGACAAGCTGTTTAATTATTATGCCTAAGTTTACCAGTCTCTAAAACAGAATGTGTACTGCTCTGGAGATTAAAAATACTAGCGCAAAGTGTTTGGCGCAGTACCTAGCATCCAGTAAGAATTCAATGCACAATAGCCACAAGAATCAAGCCAGTTGTCCTGACCCATCCCTGCTTTTCCACTTGTTTTACTCCTGGGCCCATGGTTGGGTTGCTCCAATACATCATGGACTTGACCCCTTGCTCCTGCCTTATTTAATTAAATTCATTCCACATATTGCTTTTGGAATTACATTTCAAGGCTCTACTCTGACTGTTTCACCCCCTATTTCTGACAAGACAAAACTCCTCTCTTGGCAAATAATGCCATTCACTATACACTTTGCTTCTGGCAGTTGGGTTGACCAAGTCCCAAAATCCAGGACTGCCTCATAACTTGGTAACAACATGTTTGGTGCCTAAAGTGCCACCCTATAGAGGCATATAACAGAGCCCTGGACAGTGACTAAGTAAGGAAATTAGATTGTATGATGAAATAGATTATTATGGCTTACCTTTACATGTTCCCCCAATGCCTCATGTGCTTAAAATTGAGGCTCTTGGAAAAATACCTGGGTCATCGGAGCTCATAGCTCTTTAGATGTTAGGAGCTGGTGTTTGGTCAGAAAGAGTGGTTCCCCGGGACAGGACTTGAAAGGGTTTTCCTTCTGCCCTAGCTTTCCCTTCATTCTTTCTCTGAGGTATCCTAGCTGCCATGTTATGAACAGCTTTTCCTCTGCAATGCCCTCTGACACACCACCCTGTCTTAAAGCCAGCTGACTATAGACTGAAACCTTTGCAACTGTGATCCAAAATAAATTATGGGTGTCTGGTACCGTGGGAGAGAAGTGGCTGAGACAGAGGTCAAATGCACAAAAGGCCCCTGTATATGTCTTCAACACACCATCTTGTAGTGTCAAGGTTACACTCTGTCCCCATGTGACTTGCTAACAAATACAAAAGGAAGCTTGGAGAAGCAGCTACGGATTTCAGATTCTGCTCCTTTGTCTCAGCCATTTCATGAGAATGTGAGATGAGCAACAAGGAACCGTCCCAGCAGAGGCCATTCTGCATCATGTGACTGGAGCCACAGACATACCACAGCACCAGCCACATCAGTCAACCCTAGTCAACCGCAGACATGAATGTTTACCATGGCATGTCAATGTTGTGGTGGTTGATACATACAATAATGGACTCACAGTACAGAAAGTCACAGAGAGAAACAGTGCCACAGAATACAGCCTCAGCTATGCATGCATGTGCTTGTCTGAACACCAGATAATACCACTGCATTTACAGATTAATAACTATTCATCTAATGCCTCCTACTCTAGAAGATAATGTTCTTGAAGAGCCATATCTGGTTCCTTTGTTACCATAGACTTAACCAGCTAGCTCAAGGCCAGAAACATTGTTTATTCTAAAGGAAGACTATCAAATGAATAATATAAATGAGTGAATTGTCTTGTTCATGGATGCATCTGAAGATCTATACCAAATTATCAAAAGGTAGGTATCTCTAGAGGCTTATATAATGAATGGTATGCATTTTAGATTTCTTTTTCAGTAAACAGTGCTTTTTATTTTTCTATGGCATGAAAAAAATCATATGATAAAATAATCGGTTACAGTAAACCTATCAAGGTGAAGATCCCTGGGTTCAGGCAGACTTCCTTGGTCACCCAAACCCCAGGAAACGCCTTTTCCAAATTCTCAGCACATGCTATCATTTCTTCTTAAATTATTATTTGCTTTTTATTGGCAAAAATCCTGTCTCCATTAGTAGAGTGCCACACTATTAATCAGGAGTTTTGTCTTTAACCTTTGCATATACTATACTGTCCCAGTAGTTAATGAGCAGGTTTTAAAAATTCATACATAAGCATACCCATTTCTCATGATGACTTGGAAAAGCACAAAGTGCTAGAATTAGTAACCTTATTATATATGTTTAAAAGCGAGGCATAGTGAAGTGCCTAGGAGCCCCAGAAGCAGAATTACATCTCAGTACAAGGTTAGAATGAGACCTTAAATCTCCTCTCTTTCTCCAGGGTTGCTGGTCCTTCCTGCTGCTCATGCCCTAGTGCATGATGCTAGTGGCCACATGAACAGCCTCCCCAGGAAAAATTCTCAATGTAGGGCATGTATCACATTCACTTTCATTACTCAGGGATTTCGTGTATGTTCACTGAGCCAAGCCAGGAGTCAGAGCCCACAGGAATAAGAAGGTCAGTTTGTGGCCAGTTCTCCTTGTCTCTCAACTACAGACAGTGTTAGAAAGTCAAATCTGATCTTGAGATGATTTCTAGAGTATGAGGCACAGTCAAGCTCATAGATCACAAAGTCCTTAATCTGAGTGGCCATGAATGGGGCAATGAGTAAGGCCCAGGATAGCCATCAAGCCCTTGGAACTATGTGAAAATATTTGTTGGACATGTTCATGTCTTCCATAGAGGGAAAATCTTTAATGAGCTACATAAGTGCAGTAAAGAGCCCAGCAAAGCTGAGGTCTAATGAGATGAAGTAATTTCTGCCCTGTGGGCAGTAGTGAGCACACAGACCCAGAGCCAAACTCAGACCCCCTTATTTCTTTACTAAGGTCTTCTGACCCTGGGAAACAGCGCACCATGGAGCATGTTTACACCAATGACATGATTTCAGAACAGCGATTTCTGTAACTTAGAAGGATGGGCAAATAGCTGTAATCGCTATTGGATTTTGTTTTCTGCAGACCACAATATTTGTAATGGTGAAATACTTCTGACATGATTGGATCCATTCTTTTAATTCATTGGCAATCTATACAGATGTCAGGCATGCCAGAGTAATTTTTCTTAAAATTGCATATCAGCCATATGAATACCAGTCATCCCATCTGATCTCTGGAATTAAAAGTGCATTTATCTTCAGAAGAGAATAAAAATGCAGTCCTGACAAACAGGATGCATCTTCTCTGCTTTGGGATGAGGTGGTCTCTGTCATCAACCACAGTCATACACAGGATGAGCTATCCAAGCATGTGCATTTTTCCCACATCACATCAATGTCAAATCTAGCACTCCAGCCCTGGTGACTCATTCCCAACTGACCATATTTAATAACTAAACAATCACCCATCTACCTGGCAACTGCAGCCACTGCTATACTGTGTGTGCACTGGAAGAAAGGATAATACAGGGCTATGAGGAAAGGAAGTGATTGATGTTGCAGAAATAATTTTCCTGAAAGGAGATTGTAGCAGATACAAGTCAACTCTTACAAAGCCTTAAAGATGCCTTTTTGGAAAGTAAGAGGCGCAGGGACCAAGCATGCTACAAGCACTAAGCATGCTATCATCCTATGGAGGATTATAACCTGAATGTCCACTTGTTATAACTTGTGTTTAGACCTCTCCACAAAGCCTCATCTGGTCATAGGTGGGACTTTTCATAAGTGGCCGAATCTAGAGTGTGTGCAGGTGGGATTGAGTATCCAATGTTGGAGTTAAGGGTGTGTGATTACTAAATTAGTCCTCTGAGTAGTTGGCTGTATTTCTGCTGTATCTCAGTGAGAAGGCCCATCATCAGTGTAAGCACCACCTGTCCTAAGGGCATGTTGCTTGGACAGAATGTAAGGAACTTGCTACATGCTGTTTTGCTTGCTGTTTCTCCTGCCTTCTTCCTGCCATGAGCTGTTTCTCCTCTGCAATGCCTCTCCATGATAAAGCCACCCTGCCTTGGAGCCACCCAGTTATGGACTGAAACATCTACAGACTATAAGCTGTGATTAATCTTTTCTCCTTTAACTTTAGGTGTCAGATACTTTGTTTCAAAAATGAGAAAAACAAAGAAAGAATCTGGTACCAGAGAAGTAAGGTCATTATTATGACCATATTTGACCATTTGGAGATCCTGGCTAAAGAAGCAGTCCAGGAATACTTAAGCTGTACTTCACAGAATATTCTAGTCAGAGCTCAGAAGGACAAAATCCTCATAAAATCATACCAATGAAGATCAAACACAGGAGGTATCTTCTGGGAAGGACTATATTGGTTGATGTACTCCATACAACGTGTGTTATGCCTTGGCGGAAAGTTTTCTTCCATTTTGCTTGCATCCAGAGACTTTGACACTGAGATTAAGGGTGGTGGTTGAATTAATCTTGCACAAGAAATTTCAAGGAGGTCTAATGTGAGGCTGTGGCATGGCTACTGTTGGGGTAATTTAGCTAGATCTATGCTGAGAATGAAAAACAAAGAGCCCAGCAGAAAAATTTAAATTGTTATGAGTTTAGCCAGAAAGGAAGCTCAAGTAAAGCTATGGACTGCCAAATCAGAGCAGAGGACAACTCAGTGTCTAGAAAAGAGCATCGCAATGGAAAAGATGCCTTGAGGATATCACAAGAAAGAGCAAGAATCTAACCTTTGAAGCCTCAAGGTTACAAAAGTCAAAGACTTTGCTTTTAGAAGAGAACCCTAAAGCACCAAGTTTCAGAAAGGCTGAGTACTACAGAATTTGTTCCTGAAGGCTAGTTTCAGCATCCCCAGCGGTCCATTTACTGATAAGGGAAGGAAGCCTGGCTACTGCTTCAGCTGGCAGCAGACATCCGCATCATCCATGTACTGCTAATTTTAATTGTATGAAGAATGCAAGAGCTGTGGGGTCAGGAAAGCTTCCACCCAGATTTCAGAAGAAGGACTGACAGGCCAGCCATGTGCTCCTGGGAGGGTAGTTTGTGAAACAGCATGAGGCTAATGGTGCAGTGGGGACCCTAAAAGACTGAAAAAGGCCAGGCATGTCTATTTCTGAGGAAAGCGGCAAAGAATTAGCAAAGTTGCCCCAAGAGAGAATTCATGAAAACAGCAACCAGATACAGTGCTGTAAGGGTAGAGCCACCAAACCCTGTGGAGTTTATGTCTTGCCACAGACTGCATCAGATGCTGGACATAGAACCACATGACTTAATATTGGCCTGCTGAATTTTGGATTTACTTTGGTCTCATTCCTTTGAATCCTCTTATTTGTACCTTTTGGAATGGTAATGTTTCTGTTATGTCACTGTATGTTAGAACTGTAACTTTCATTCCCAGCTAAGAATTTGCCTTAAATCTCAGATGAGACTTAAGACTTGGACTTGTCAGCAATGCTATAGCAAAGGTGTGCCTGGGCCCCTCTCAAAGGAATATGGTAGAGGGAGCAGCCTTCTCAAAATCAAGAGAGGTAACATGACACCTAAGAGTTTTCAGATATGTATATGTAGTTCTAGCACTGTTCTATAACATAGACTGTACCAAATAAGGCTATAGTATGCTAGCGTATTATAATTTATGGGAGACAAAGACACAAAAATTGTATAAAAGACCAAACCTAGACATGTCCAGGGCTCAGCCTTTTGGGTATTAACCCATCAAGCCCTGTGCCAGCACAAATAAAACATTACTTCCTAGAAAAAGTCTTGGTATGCTGCCTCGCCCTGTGAGAATCCTGCTACATTAGAACTTTTGGTAGCTCTTAGAAATGGACTAAAATACCTTTTGCAAAGGGATCAGCATAAGTCTTTTATGAGCCAACAGTAGAAGTTATACCCTGCATCTAGATGTCCGCCCAAAGCCTTATGCAGTCACAGGTGAGACTTTTCAGAGGTGGCTGGATACAGTGTGTGTGATGCTGGGATTTAGGATGTAATGTTAGGATTGATTCACAGTGTGAGACTAGGACTAAGGGTTCCTGATCCCAGGTGTGAGTGCTACCCACCCTAAGGACAGGGAGCTGTACAGAATGTAAGTGGCAGAAAAGGGGCTGCTGTTGTTACTTGTTTGCTTACTTTGAATTACTTACTGCTTTGCCTCATTGCTGTTTGCTGCCTTCTGCCTGCCATGAACTGTTTCTCCTCTGCCATGTCACCCTGCCTGGAGCCATCCAACTATGAATTGAAATGTCTACAAATTGAAAGTTACAATAAATCTTTCCTCCTTCAACTTTGGATGTTGAGTACTTTTGTCTCAGGAATAAGAAAGTAACTCTGACATCACTTGTTCCCAAAGAAAAGCCTAGATAGGTACAGTTAATAAGTATCACACGTTTAGTTTTCTCCTAAAAGATCCCAAGTGCCCCAATACTAACAAGAAGCTACATATTAATAACATCCATTCGTAACTCAGACTAATTCCCCCAAATAAGCCACATTTCTCCACAGCTAGTGGTACTTCTTAATGTTTGCAGTTTTATCAGAAGTCTCTATTTCAGCAAAGATTTTTGAGCTCCACTACTGAGAAAGAGACAGAGTTATCAAACATCAAGACCCAGCTGCCAAACTGGATTTGAGATTTCCTCATTGCAAATGGGCAAGCTCTGTTCCCCAGATTTCCTCCACCAAAATTCTTGGCATACTTCTTAACCAGAAGTAATACAGAAAATACTTTCAGCAAGTATGAAAGTATCTCAAAAGGATTCATTCAATTACAGTGGTATCACTCAAAGTGTAATGCACATACTAATGAAGATTTCAGGGAAATACATAGTTTTTTTTTTTTTTTCAAAAAACTTATGCTAGCATACACCAAACTTATGGCTACATGGGCATTATTACTTAGGACTAAGTTGATGAAAAAGGGGAGGTAATTGAAAGAAAAACATTTTTTAAAATAAATTCAATTCAGGGCCGGAGATTTAGCTCAGTGGTTCCAACTCCTGCCTCACAAGCACAAGGTCCTGAGTTCAATCCTTGGTAACCACATACAATGCTGGGTGTGGTGACTCACACCCACCAGCCATCAATACCACATACCATGGTGCCAGGCGTGGTGGCTCACGCCTGTCATCCCAGCACTCCAGAGGCAGAGGCAGGAGGATTGCTGAGAGTTCGAGGTTTGCCTGGGCTACATAGTGAGCTCAGGGCCAGCCTGAACTACAAAGCAAGACCCTGTCTCAAAAAAATAAAAAATAAAAAAATAAATTCAATTCTCTGACAATGTTTCAGTATGAGGACAGGGGTATTTACAACTCTGCAAAACACAGCCTGATATGAAAGTGGAGACACACAACTGCTGCATCTGTAGCCACCTAATGAATACACACAATACTAGGCTGTAATGGAGGCAGTAACATTCTCTAGGCACCTACTCCACTTTAGGAGGTTTTCACATATCATCTCA
>PVIC010048935.1:0-13339 GCA_004025085.1 Thryonomys swinderianus
AGGCTGGCCCTGAGCTCACTATGGTGCCCAGGCAAGCCGCCGCGAACTCAGCAATCCTCCCGTCTCTGCCTCCCGAGTGCTGGGATTACAGGCGTGAGCCACCACGCCCAGCATTATATGTGGTAACCGGGGATCGAACTCAGGTCCTTACAGCTTGCGAGGCAGGCGCCGGAACCACTGAGCCAACCCTCCGGCCCAGTAGTCTATCTTTCATAAGAGCAAGGGACGGGCAGATCGCAACTCCCAGGCATCCCGCAAAGTAGGCCGGTCACCTTTGGGGCAACCTTTACCCGCTCAAAAATTCATCTCACATTACCAGTGAGGATTCGGGCGTCACCCCGAATCGTTATTTTCCTTACTCATAAGTTTAAGGCATGTACTTTTCCATTTTTAAACTTATGTATTTATTTATTTATTTATTTATTTATATATATATTTTTTTTGAGACAGGGTCTCACTTTGTAGTTCAGCCTGTCCCTGAGCTCATTATGTAGCCCAGGCAAACCTTGAACTCAGCAGTCCTCCTCCCTCTACCTCCTGAGTGCTGGGATTACAGGTGTGAGCCACCATGCCTGGCTTTGTGGTATGCAGTACTGATTGCTCATGGCATTGTTGTATGTGGTTACCGGGGATCGAACCAGGGACCTAACGCTTGCTAGGCAGGTGCCAGAACCACTGAGCTAAATCTCCGGTCCATTTATTTAATTTTTTTGAGACAAGATCTCACCATGTAGTTCAGGTTGGTCTTGAACTCACTGTGTAGCCCAAGTTGGCCTCAAAATCATGGGAATCCTCCTACCTCGGTGTCTTGAGTATTGGGGCTACAGGCATGGACCACTATGCCTGGCTGCTTTTCCATTTTTTTTTGAGACAGGGTCTCGCTTTGTAGTCCAGGCTGGCCCTGAGTTCACTATGTAGCCCAGGCAAGCCTGGAACTCAGCAATCCTCCTGTCTCTGCGTCCCGAGTGCTGGGATGACAGGCGTGAGCCACCACGCCCGGCTCTGTGGTATGTGGTATTGATTGCTGGTGGGTGTGAGCCACCACGCCCAACATTGTATGTGGTTACCAGGATTGAATTTGGGACCTTGTGCTTGCAAGGCAGGCGCCAGAACCACTGAGCTAAATCTCCGGCCCTGCTTTTCCATTTTGTAGGCACTACTAAGCTACCTTCTAAACATCTTCATTCATACATATCTTCTTTAAATCCATAAAACACTTAAAGCTGGGAGTCCTACCTATTCTCTCTTCCATCAGATTTAATGTTTCTGTTTTAATATTTCATCTTTAATCCATTTTTATTTTAGTTTAGTACCTGGTGAGAGAAATGGGTCCAGTTTCAGTCTTTGGCAAGTAGAAAGGAATGTCCACTTCTTGTCTGTGTACCCTGCTCACGGTACATCATTACAACATACAATGTATCCCACTGTATTTGTAGTAGACACAGCTACTATGTCTATGTCTTGTATTAGTGCTCTGATTGTCTGTTCAGCAATAAGTCTCCAGCTCTTTTGTTTACATAGGGCATATACCTCTCTTCCAAAAGAGCTTGAGAATTTATAAATAATTAGAATTTATATTATTCATTTTAAGTAGTAATATCAATATTACTATTTAATTCCATATTAACATTATTATGCGGTACTACTTGAGCAAAATCCCCAGTCTTTGGCTGATGATCTCAACAGTGACACCCCCTCCCCTGGTACTGGGGATTAAACTCTGGACCTTGTCAGGTACAGTGCCGCTGAGCTAGTTCCCCGGCCCCAACACAGACTTATTTTTGTGGTAGGATTATATTATTAAAAGCATCCTGAAAAATCATGCCAGGACTTATTTTCCAGTTAGGTTTCATTTTTAAGGAAATATCATAACATCCTGCATGGCTCTGTTGTGTTCATTGAGCTTGTCACTCTGAGCCGTCCTGGTATTATGTATATTACACAACAATTGTCTGTCTCTCTCACAGGAATGTTCCCTCTTGGTCAACTGTGGCCCATACGTTAGGTCTTCAGTTTGTTATTTTTGGCATTCGATCTTTTTTCTTTTTTGTTGTATTCGATTTTGAAATGGCTGAATGAATGTGTGAATGGAGACCTCAATTTTCAGGAATTTAGGACCATGCTCTTTTGAGCCGGACTAGGGTACACAGATAGAATGAGGAAATGAGAAGAAAATGGAAATTGGACTGGGTTGAGAAGGCAGATGAAGACTTGGGTTAGAGAAATCGAGTGTGTTGGATTAGAGACCTGGACTCTCCGGTGAACTAGGTTTGGGGAGAACAAGAAACTTATATCAAGTGGTGCAGCCCTAAGAGGAAGTACCCAAGAGGCAGGAGGGGCCTCCAGAGATGGGCGGGATTTGGGTGTAGGCGTGGCCCGAGGTGGGCTGGACGGGGTGGCGGGCGGGGCCTGGCGTGGGGCGGGGCCTGCGGTCGAGCGCTGAAGCGGCGCGCGGCGGCGGAAGATGGCTGCGGCTGAAGCAGCGGACACTCAGCTGTTGTTGGGAGTGGGGCTGATCGGTGAGAACGCAGGCGCCTTGTCCTGCAGGGCCGCACCCAGTTCCGCCTCCGCACCTCCTGGGTCTCGGGCGCCGACTGCGTGCTGAGGCGCGGCGTCCTCTCTGCGGGGCCTGAGCGGGGGGGCGGCGGGCTCGGCCTCTTCTGTGTAGGGACCCGCCCGCCGCCTGTCCGGTCTCCCGCGTCCCCGCCTGGGGCCTATCAGGCCCCCAGGAGCACGACGGGCCTCTCGGGCTCCGAGGTCCAGTGCCGAGACCCCGGGGCTGCGCGCTCTTGGCGGGCTGAGGGGGGAGCCGGACCCGTCCCGCCAGCTGCCCGCCTCGGAGCCCAGGGAGCCCGCGTGACCAGCCGGCTGGGCTGCGGCGCGTGCCGCGCGATTGTCTCCCGCTTACCCTCCCCGGGCGGGTAGAATCCGATGGAGGCCCAGGTGTCATTTGTTCACGACACACGGGAGGAGGTGGCAGAGCCAGGATTGGGACCCCGACAGCGTAGCCGCTGACTCCCACTCGAGCTCTGTCTGGAGTTCCAACATAATCACACGTGGGACTTGGTTCGTGTCGAGGAATTCATGGGTGGGGAAGTTCGTTAGGAGCCTCAGGCAGCCCAGAGTGTGTGCTTGAGCCGGGTGCAGTGCTTCGTGGGTGGATGGATATTTCGAAGAACTGTTTGTAGGTGACAGGAAGCCCCAGGTTGCTTGAATGAATGAACGTCTGTCCCAGTTCCCTTTGAAAAATTTTTACTCTCCTGACATTTTAACTCACTTCTAAACTGTCTTATCTCTTAAATGTACAGGAAAATTGCTGAGGCTTAGTAAAACTGGAGAAATATGCTAATCATTTTTCAGTGTCTCAAGTGCATTTATATGGAAAAAGCTTTATGTATTTCTAATGTGATTTAAAAAATTGCATCGAGCTGGGCGTGGTGTCTCACGCCTGTAATCCCAACACTTGGGAGGCAGAGGCAGGAGGATTGCTGAGTTCAAGGCTTACCTGGCCTACATAGTGAGCTCAGGGCCATCCTAAACTACAAAGCGAGACCCTGTCTCAAAACAAAACAAAAATGCATCGAAGCAAAACCTAAGTACTTCTAAATTAAGGCTGAGTTAAACTCAGACCTGAGTAACAGCAAAGAAAAAGATGACTATAATTGTACTTTTTCATTTGAGGGCTCCCTGAACTATAGAGCCAGACCCAAGGTCTGGAGTGGTGGGAGCCACGTCTCATAAGAAATAAGGAAGACCAGGTGATAATTATTGAAGCTCAGGAAATTTTACTTTATTATTCTCTCACTTTTATTTTTGATGGTTTCCAAATAAAAGAGCATTTTTTTAAATTTTTATTTTTTTGAGGAGGAGGGTTTTGAGACAAGAGTCTGGCTATATAGTTTGGGCTGGCCTTGAACTCACTATGAGTAGCCAAAACTCATGAAGTATTTGCAGTCAGTCCTCCTGCCTCAGACTCCCAGGTGCTGGGATTACAGGAATGAGCAATCAGGAAGTGTTTTGTTTTGTTTTTTGCCACAACATAAATCTAACTCAGGACCTTCCACTTAGAGGCAGGGACAGTGCCACTGAGCCAAATCCAGCCCCCCCAAAAAGACCATTTTGAAAAATCTGTAGATTAAATATTAGATTTTTACCACTATATATTCAGTAGATGTTACTCTAAAATTTTTGGTTTCTTTTGCTTTTTTTTCTAAATTAAAAAAAATTATTTGTAGGGCTGGGGATTTGGGTCAAGTGGTACTGTGCGTACCTTGGAAGCACAAAGGCCTGAGTTGGATCCCTGCTACTGCCAAAGAATAAAAAAAAAAAAAAGATTATTTGTAGTGCTAGAATTGAACCCACAGCTTTGTGCATGCTAGGTAAGTGCTCTACTACTAAGCTATACCCTCAGTCCCTCAGGTTTTTATTATTAGCAAAATTCCCTTTTCTTTTTTATAATTGAGGTGTTTGGTAATAAAGGAATGCATGTGACTTGATAATCTTTATTTTTAATATTAAAATTGTTTTAGGGCCTAGAGCTGTAGTTCAATGATAGGGAGCTTGCCTAATCCTTCTGAAGCCCTGGTCCTGTCTCCAGCAGCATCAAATAACTATTTAAATACAGAGTTTGTACAATTGATATGTAACATGATTTGAAAGCAATTGCACCATCTTCATTTTTTGCTTTTAATGAATTTTTTCTTTTTTTGTAATGCTGAGAGGATAGAACCCAGGGCCTATTGGACATGTTAGCAAGTGCTGTACCACTAACCTATATCCCCAGCCTTCTCTTTTTTTTTTGAAATAAACTTTTTCTATATGTTTGTTAGATTCTCACAACTAAATAAAAACCTACTGTAATTATAAACTAATAACCATGTGTGGGGAAGGAGAGAGGGAGGAACTGTAGCTGATGTCTAAGGCTAAATTTTCATCATGGCTGGTAAGGCTGTAGGGAAACTCTTCTGTGTCCTTGGTGTGAATGTAAACTATACAACCTTTATGGAAATCAGTATGTATTTTTCTAAGAAAACTAAAAATAGATGGGCTGGGGATTTTAGCTCAGTGGTTCCAGTGTCTGCCTTGCAAATTCAAGGTCCTGAGTTCAATCCCAGGTAACCACATACCACAGTGCTGAGCATGGTGACTCACACCCACCAGCAGTCAGTACCACACACTACAGTGCCTGGCATGGTGGCTCACACCTGTAATCCTAGTATTCAGGAGACCGAGAAAGGAGGATTGCTGTGAGTTCAAGGCTTGCCTGGGCTACATAGTGAGCTCTGGGCCAGCCTGAACTACAAAGCAAGACCCTGTCTCAAAAAAAAAAAAAAAAACCTGAAAGAAATTCCATTTGACCAGCTGTTCCCCTTCTAATATCTTCCAAAAGAATTAAACACATTGTATTATAGTAACACATGCATACACATGTTTATAGCGGTACAAATCATAATAGCTAATCTTGGGAGGATCCTGTACTTCCATCAATACCTGAAAGGTTAAAGAAAATGTAATACTTATACACAGTGGCATACCACTCAGCCATAAAGAAGGATAAATTTGAGTAATTTGTGGGAAAAATATGGGCATTTTAAGACTCTAATGTTTAGTGAAATAAACCAGACCAGACATAGAAGCTTAAGTGCTGTCTGGTTTCTCTTATATGAGAAACCCAAGGTCTAAATATAAAATAAAACCTGAGCATGGTGGCGTATGCCTGTACCCAGCACTTAAGAGGGTGAGGCAAGAGGATCTCTGCAAGTTCAAGGCCAGTCTATACTACATAGCAAGACCCTGTCTAAAAAAAGAAAATTACAGGAAACAGGAGATTTTTTGCAAATAAGAAGGGGACCAAGAGACTAGGGGAAAGGGGAAGGGAAAGTAAAAAGAATTAAGATGGGATATATACATGTACAAACTCCCCATAATGAATATAATCATTATGTACTGAAAACATATACTAAAAAAGAAAAAAATGCATTTAAACAAATAGATTTTCATTCATGGCTAGTCATAGAAAGCTTTTTTATTCAGGTAGCCTTTTATTCAAAATCAGGAAATCATTGGTATTTGGGGTCTCAGCTTCTCTTGGTTGCTTTGCAAAATGAGGTATTAAAACTGATTCCATTAAGTGCTTCTAAATAACCAATCAATTCACTTCCTTGCTGCTGTTTGACATTCTCAGTGACCATCTTTCCACCGCAGAAAAGGACACAAATGGAGAAGTACTGTGGGTGTGGTGTTATCCTTCCACGACAGCCACATTGAGGAGTCTGCTGCTCAGAAAATGCTGCCTTACGGATGAAAACAAACTTCTCCATCCCTTTGTCTTTGGCCAGTACAGAAGAACGTGGTTTTATATCACAACAGTTGAAGTTCCAGATTCTTCAGTTTTGAAAAAGGTATGACTGCTTGAAAGTAAAAAATATATATTTAAAGTAAGATTATTTCTGTAACTCTTAGCTTTAGACCTTATTCACAGAACACATTTGAAAATACTGTTTAAAAAAAAGAAATTAACTGTTACATTCTCTAGGAATCTTTCCTTCACATATAAAATATTTATTGTGGCTGAGTGTGGTGGCTCACCCATACCTATAGTCCCAGCCACTGGGATTTGTTTGAGGCCAGTTTAAGCAACTTAGTGAGATCAGTCTCAAAATAAAATAAAAAGAATGCTGGGCATGGTGGCTCACCCCTGTAATCCCAGCACTCGGGAGGCAGAAGCAGGAGGATTGCTGAGTTTCAGGCTAGCCTGGGCTACGTAGTGAGCTCAGGGCCAGACTGAGCTACAGAGTGAGACTCTGTCTCAAAAGAATAAAACAAAATAAAAAGGCCAGGGGATGTAGCTCAGTGGCAGAGTGTCCTTGGGCTCTGTCCCTCAGTGTCCCCACCCACATAATTATTATGGTCTATAGAGTGGTGAGCATTAAGAGGAATACATGGTCTTTTCCCTTGATCAAGTTATAGTCTGATGGAGTAGAAATGTAATTTTAAAGCCATGATTTTGATTAAAAATGGAAAGAAGCAGCTGGGGGTGTATGGCACATTCTTATTATCCCAATTCTCAAGAGGCTGAGGCAGGAGGATTGCCACAGTTTGAGGCTAGCCTGAACTACATAATGAGACCTTGCCTCCAAAAAAACCACCCCCCAAAAAAAGAAAGAAGCATTTTTCTGTGACTAAAAACTATTTCAGAGGATATAATCTTGGCAGAGTTAAGAGTTTTTTCCTTAATTTGCTTGTGGATGATATATTAAAAATTTAGTTAAGAAAGTTTATGAATTAAGTAGACTTCAGTAGTGTTTTATTGTTATGAGTAGTACCAATTGAGAAAACTCTGCCTGTAATCTCAGCACTGGAGGAAGAGGCAAGAGGACTGTCACAAGTTCAAGGCCAGCCTCAACTACAAAGCCAGATCCTGTCTCAATAAACAATAGTAAAAACACAAAACAGAAAAATAACAGGAAAAAAAACAATGCGAGAAAATTCATCTTCTTAATCTTGAGCAGGCCAGTTTTTTCAAAGGAAGGAGTACTACAACAAAATGGCTGAGCCTCTGGGATATATTTGGGGGGACTTTTTTCCCTTTTCAGGGTTCTTTCTTTTTTTTTTTTGAGACAGGGTCTCACTTTGAAGTTCAGGCTGGCCCTGAGCTCACTATGTAGCCTAGGCAAGTCTGGAACTCAGCAATCCTCCTACCTCGGCTTCCCAAGTGCTGGGATTACAGGCATGAGCCACCACTGTGGTATGTGGTACTGATTGCTGGTGGGTGTGAGTCACCAGCCTGGTATTGTATGTGGTTACCAGGATCACACCAGAGACCTTGTGCTTGCTAGGCAGGTGCTGGAACCACTGAGCTAAATCTCCAGCCCCTCAGGGTTGAATTTTTAGTCATATGATACTACGTACAGCATGTCCAGAATACCAGCTAAACATTCTGGGAATTCTTTTTGAACATTCTGATTTTGGGGATTTTCCCCCTTGGTACTGAGGATTAAACCTAGAAGCTTCACCTTAAGGGCATCCTTAGCCCTCTCCTCCCCTTTTCTGTTTTGTATTTTGAGCCAAGGTGTTGATGATTCACTGAGTCACTGGAGTCAGGCCTGAAGTTGCGGTCCTTCTGTCTCAGTTCCCCAGAATGCTGGATTACAGGCATGTCAGCCACACTAGACCCTGAAAAGTCTTGATGCAACCTCAAGCAGATTCATTCTGTGTTTTACATTCCAGACCACCATGTCACAGCAGTGTCAGTGTCACATCTGGTTTTCAGATTTGAAAAACATCAAAATTAGTTCTATGCTTCAAAAATATGATTTTTTTTTTTTTTTTTGAGACAGGGTCTCACTTTGTAGTTCAGGCAGGCCCTTAGCTCTTTATGTAGCCCAGGCAAGCCTTGAACTCAGCAATCCTCCTGCCTCTGCCTCCCGAGTGCTGGGATTACAGGCGTGAGCCACCTTGCCTAGCACTGTGGTATGTGGTATTGATTGCTGGTGGGCGTGAGTCACTATGCCCAGCATTGTATGTGGTTACCGGGGATCAAACTCAGGACCTTGCGCTTGCAAGGCAGGCGCTAGAACCACTGAGCTAAATCTCCAGCCTAAAAATATATATCCTCAATGCTTTGCATTTTATAAAGTTGTAAATTTGGGATCACTAATGGAAATATTAGGGTTATGATTACCCGAAATTTGTATTTTCAATAAAAGAAGCACGTAAATGGATAAAACATAGTAGTACTCTTCAGACAGAAACACTCTACAGTTATTTCAGCAACTAATTCCTTGTTACCGAAATGCAATTTGTTTTCCATCTTTTATCTCATTAACAAAAATGTTAATTGATCTGATTTAATGTCCTACTTCTATTTTGATGAGATAAGAGGATATTAAATAGCAATTTTTTTTTTTGAGACAAGGTCTCACTTTGTAGTTCAAGCTGGCCCTGAGCTCACTATGTAGCCCAGGCAAGCCTGGAACTCAGCAATCCTCGTGTCTCTGCCTCCTGAGTGCTGGGATTACAAGCGTGAGCCACCACACCGGGCGCTGTAGGGTGTGGCACTGATTGCTGGTGGGTGTGAGTCACCATGCCCAATATCATATCATTATATGTGGTTACCAGGTTCGAACCAGGGACCTTGTACTTGGTAGGCAGGCACCAGAACCAGAGCTAAATCTCTGGCCCTTAAATAGCAATTTATTTTAATGTTTTAATGAAATATTTTTGAAAAAATAAATATAGATATTACATATACACATATAAATATGGTGCAAGTAAAATTATGGCAAAGCAAGGGAAGACTTTTTTTTTAATGGTACTGGGGATTGAACTTAGGACTTTGTGCTTGCAAGACAAGTGTAGTATCGCTGAGCTAATTGCCCAGCCCAAAGGAAGACTTTTTAAATTTTGGTCTTTTTCTTTCAATGATGGTATGTATTGTACCAGAGGTTTGGTAAGATAGAAAAATAAAATTATGTGTTAACTTCTATTAAAATGTCTTTTAAAAGTGTACTTCTTTTGTTTCTTTGGACAGGTGACTCATTTTTCTATTGTTCTGACCGCCAAAGATTTTAACCCCGAGAAATATGCCGCCTTCACTAGGATATTGTGTAGGTCTGTATGAAAACTGTTAAATGCTAATATACCAAAAGGAAGATCTCCTTCGATAGTTACACAGCAGATTTCCACATGGAGGAAGCAAATAAATATAAGCCTTCTTTTTCCTTGTCTTAATCTAGAATAGCCTTACAGAGGCTGTTTTGCAGAGAACTTTTTCTTCTGATTTATTGGTTTCTTTAATGATTTGGAAAAATGGGCTGGGGGAGAGGAAAGCAGTTTATATAACTGTGATAGTTTCATAATATGTTGGGTCACTGGGCTCTTTGGGACTCTTCCTTCTCCCCACTTCCAGTCTTGGCAATTCCTTAGCAGGGTAGATAAATTAAATGCCTTGTGAAGTGGTAATTTGGTTCATGTAGGTTTAGGTTTGTGAGATGGTGATTTTGAGGAAAATTAACAAATATTTTGAATTACATTAAAGCATAGGAAAATATTTCTCAGCTGGAGTGCTGAGGGTCTGGAAATTCTGATCCAAATAGACCCCTTTAGTTTTTTTGTACCAGCTGTTGAAAATATTTTTCAAAATATACCAATCTACCTCTTGTATATTTGAGTACATCTAATGGACTTAATCTTTTTTATATGTTAGGGATATTGGCTTTTTTAATGATAAAGGTTTTAACAGGGTTTTAGTTTTAGTGTTATTGTTACTCATTTAATAGTATCATTAGATAGAATTGTAATTCTAGATATTATACATGAACTCTAGCCTTAGGGTATCACTCAGTAGTTTTGTGGAGAGGTGAAGAGAATTGTTTGTTTTTTGCCATTATGAATCCTGTAAAGAGGCTGGGGATGTACAGTAGCTTAATGGTAGTGTGCTTACCTAGTATATTAAAGGCCCTGGGTTCAATTCCTAGTGTTGTAAAAAACAAAAGTCCAATAAATTGTTACCTTTTATCTTTTTCATGCTTGTATACCCCCATTAATACACACATGCACACATACACACCCTCAAAAATAAAACAAAACAAAACGTCATTACCTAAGAGAGAGATTGTATTTTGACTGAGATTTTACTGTTTTTGCAGCTAAGAACAATAAGCAAGACTTCTTGCTATTGTAAAGTAAATTCCAGATACTATATATGACTCACTGTGAAATATAAACACCTGTCTTCCAGTGTGGCATAGACACAAAGGGAGGTTATTGCTACTATTCAGAAAGAACAGACTGAAAAAACCAGCAAGGTATTTTTGCACAAACACCAGTCCCCTGTTTCATTTGACTGAATCAGGTTAGGTTACTTGGCTGCATATTCTGAGTCTAGAAACTAAGGTCACTTCAAACCACACAAGGAAGCCTAGAGAGCTTGTAACTTTTGCTGTGCCACGACATTGCAGTATTTTGGATTCTCTGCCATCCTAGGGCAAAAGAAGTGAGCTCAGAAATCTACAGCTCTTTTTTATTTTTTATTTTGAGACAGGGTCTCACTAAGTCATAAAATTGCCCAGACTGGGCAAACTTTCAGTCCTCCTACCTCAGCGTCTTAGAGTGCTGGGATTACAGGTGAAGATCACTATGCCCAGCGGTGTGTATGTGTGTGTGAAATTAGTGTATTATGTTTTCAGTTCATAATAGTTACACAGGTTCTGGGGAGAACAGGGGCTTTCTGCACACTTGGAGTCAGCTATCCAAGTTAAGTGGCTGCTTATGGGTATCCATCAAAACAAGGTCCCCCTGAGTTGCCCTGTGTGATTCTCCTGTGGAGTAATTTTGGAGGATTGTTCTCTGTGTTCCATCTGTCAGGGTCTAGGGTTGAAGGAAGCCATCTTGTCCCACCGACATTCTTATGTTTGTCTTAACCCTTCCTGTGTATTTTTTTTCATATTTTGTAGCATTAATGGCAATACTTTTGGTGTTAGTGATAAAGCACGTAATTAAAACCCCAACAATAGAAAAGTTTTTTCTCCCTACACCACTCATGTACAACCCCTGTAATCTCTTATATCCTATCAGAGAGTTTTTCTCCCTGTATAGGTTTGTATTTTAGTTCATGAGTTTTCATATATGAAAGCTCACTATTTGGTGTTCTCTACCTCTTTTTCCTCAATTTGTCGATTGAAATAAGTTTTTAAAACCAAAAAAACTAATGTAATCTGTTAAAAATAGATTTTTCTTTCATCTCAGTCTGCAATAAATTAATTCTCAAATAGTATGTCCTAAATCTCATTTTTATTTTTTTCCTGATTCTTTGTTGTATTACTTGCTGAAAGACCCAAGTGGACCCATGATGTTTGGGTTTTGTGGACGAGGTGCTGAGGGTTGAGGCCAGGGCTGCCTGCATGATGTGCGTACCCTCTGCCATTGAGCTGCACCCCCAGTCCCCAGTCATGTTTGTCAAGCTGAATTTAGTTATAGTTGTTCACAGGAAGAAATTTCAAGGGGAAAGCAGCTGACTCCCAACGTGGGCTATAAATGTAGCCAGTTTCCTGTCAGCATTTTCTGAAGTCTTAAATTGATGATAAATGTCTCTAATGTTCATTTATCACTGGAAACTTAAAGAGCTTGGATTTCTTAATTATCTAAATATAGCTGCCTCTCAGAGCTCTGATAATAAGTATGGGTTCTACATCTAATTACTGCTTTCTCTGTGAACAATGCATAAAACTCCTTTCTTGTCAAAGGAAATTGCAGCAATAAAACAGTTGTATGACTAAGAACACCATTGTGAACGTGAGACATAAAAAGAGATAAGAATGTGATGTTCTTAAAAATAATGGGGCCACAGGAAGACCATAGTTGGGCTGGATGTAGCTCAGTAATAGACCACTGGCCTAATTCGCCCAAGGTACTGGTTTTAGCTCCAGAACTGCAAAACCAAAGTCCATGGTTAATCATGCTGTAGGAGACTACAGAACTCTTCTCCAGATACAAGGAAAGAACTGCCTTCAAAAAACTGTTGAAGATCTATCATGTTGGTTTTTTGAAGGGACTTGGAGTACCAGGACTGGAACTCAGTACCTGGAGCTCAGCAGGCAGGTGCAGCATCTCAGAGCTCCATCCCCAACCCCTGTTGTGTTGTATAATTAAGTAGAGTTTCTAATTACATTAGAGATGTAATACATGCTGTGAAAAGACTCAAACACTTAGAAGTGTGTAGCAAGTTCACTTATCATCTCCATGTCATTCATGCCAAGTAAAAGCACAGTCTTTTTGTCCTTTTTTACAGAGTGTATTTGAAGCATGGGAGCCCAGTTAAAATGATGGAGAGTTACATTGCAGTCCTCACGAAGGGGATATGTCAGAGTGAAGAAAATGGCTCTTTCCTTAGCAAGGACTTCGATACTCGAAAGGCATACCTTGCAGGCTCCGTCAAAGGTAAAAGAAAAAGAAGCAAAAGCTCAGGCCAACAACAAAATGCTGGGCCAAGGTCGACCTCTCTCTGAGCTAGTGCCCTCCTTCCATGCATTCTTTTCTTTTTTTTGAGACAGGGTCTCACTTTGTAGTTCAGGCTGGCCCTGAGCACACTTATATAGCCCAGGCAAGCCTCAAACTCAGCAATCCTCCTGCTTCTGCCTCCCTCCCGAGTGCTGGGATGACAGGTGTGAGCCACCACAGCTGGCACTGTGGTATGTGGTATTGATGGCTGGTGGGCATGAGTCACCACGCCCAGCATTGTATGTGGTTACTGGGGATTGAACTCAGGTCCTTGTGCTTGGGAAGCAGGCTGTAGAACCACTGAGCTAAATCTCCGGCCCTCCTTTTTTTTTTTTTTTTT
>PVIC010048936.1:0-13327 GCA_004025085.1 Thryonomys swinderianus
TGTAATTTAAACATAAAATTGTATGAACTATAGGGAGTATGAATTGTAGTTATATAAACATAAATCCTCATACTATCTTGGAAGCCTCTTTGATTTAGGAGTATAAAATTAAGTTTATTAAGTGGTAAGTAGATACATTCAGTCTGAAATTTGAAAAGCAGAATTAAAAAGTATGGTTCTAAGAAATTGTATCACTTAGGCACTTTAAAAATATTTGATTGAAATAACAGAAAAAATATTTATAATACTCTCTGTAAAGGAAAGTGAATTCTTGTATAGATTCACTCAAACTGATGGTTTAATTAGCTTGTTTTATTGCCTTGGAGGACAGCAATAAACTCCACGGACATCTTTGTTCCTTTCTAATTTCTTCTCATCAATAAAAATAAATCTTCATTAAATTTGTTAAGTGAAGGCTAGCTTTTAAAAAATAATTTATCTTTAAAAAAATCAGTATACTAGTGTTACTTAGACTGACTACTGAAGGTAAACAGTATAAAATTTTAGAACCTTCCTCTCATTTTATTAAGCACTTGATATTAGTCTTCTTGTCTAAGACACTAACTTTATGCACCAGATACTGACAGTGTAGCACCATATGGCCAATTACAGTTTCTCTCTAAAATTTTGTAATTTAATTTTACCCTGCCACACACCAGTTCAAGAAAGTATTTTTGTACACACCTATCTCCTATTATTTTTCTTAGTTTCTTTGTTGATCTTAATGCTGATCTTACTTTTTCTTCATTCTGACCAAGACTCAGTCCAGGCTCTTCTTTTCTAGAAAAAAGAATAAATAAATAAAATCTATATGAAGGATGATGTTCCATTTTCCCTGTGCTTAGGATCCAGCTTTCCCCATTTTCTGTTTGGAGGATTGCCCTTGGTATCCATGCAAAAGGACAGGTGTTACGTTAACTGTGAATTTGATAGGTGCCAAGAGGAATTGGACAGAGTTAGCAATGCACCATGCATTCACCCTGGCCACAGTGGGCAGCAACAGACTTCAAGTAAATTTGATTATGCTCCCAATTTGAGACTGCACATTCTAATCTCATCCCTTTAGGCTCAGGGATTGGCTTAAACAATACAATTAGTTCAAAACAAGGCTGGGGACCTGTAGTAAACTGGATCATGCTTAGCCAAAGGTACTTACAGGCTGAGCCTGAGAAACTAAGACTATTACAGAGAAAGCCTTTGTGTATGTGATGAAAGTAAATATTTGAAGAAGTAGAGATTATTCTTTATTTAGATGGCCCCTGACTGTTTTATTAGCATAAATCATGAGAAGTGAAAATTTGAATAGATTGGTAAAATAATGATAAAGGAAGACATTGGAGTGAACTATGACAATGAGGGAAAAAAACCTGTAAACCAAGGTATACAAGCATTAACAAGAAATTGAAAAGGGTAAGAAACTGATTGTGTTGACTTTAGTCTGGGAAACTGATTTCACATTTCTACATTTCCAAACTGAAAGAAACCAAATATTTGTTATTTTAAGGCACTGAATTTGTGTTCATTTGTTAGAGCAGCAACAACAACCTAAAACAAAGTAAGATTAACACTCAATCTATGAGTTTTTCTTATATCATTGCTTACAAAAGTAACTTAATTTTTTTCTATATGGTATACACAGTTGCGAGATATGAATTTCTTTTTTACCTGTTAACCATTATGACTAAAGCCTGCTTGAATTTAAAATTGACAAATGTAGAAGACTAAAATAGATACCAAGAAAATCACTACTATAATTCTGACCAGAAACAAACAACACTTATGACTACACTTTTCAGGATCGTTAGAATTATGTAAATCCACATATTTCCTTTATTTTTAAAAAATATTTTCAATGATTTACAGTAAGAAGCAGAGTAATTAAAAAAAAAACACACACTTTTGGGCTGGAGATTTAGCTCAGTGGTTCCGGCGCCTGCCTCACAAGAGCAAGGCCCTGAGTTCGATCCCCGGTAATACATACAATGCTGGGCATGGAGACTCACGCCCACCAGCAATCAATACCACACACCACAGTGCTAGGCGTGGTGACTCACGCCTGTAATCCCAGCACTCGGGAGTCAGAGACTGGAGGATTGCTGAGTTCGAGGCTTGCCTGGGCTCCATAGTGAGCTCAGGGCCAGCCTGAACTACAAAGCAAGACCCTGTCTCAAAAAAAAAAAAACACTTTCGCCAAATACTTAAATTGGATCCTGAAGGCTGCCAAAGCCTGAAAATTTCTACCTTTTTACTTCTCTGTTCTCATAGTCTAATGTTGTCCAACAAATATGACAACTGTATAAGACATGTTTTTTCAATGAACTAGCAACTGAATATAAAACATAGTGCTACTATGTATGACTCTCACAGCTTCATCTGATACATACTCCCAGGATTACTTGTTCATTTGCTGCTTTAAGGAATTTTAGAAGTGACTGGATCATAAAGATTTTAGGATCATCAAAGTATGTATTCTTTCAGCATTCATTGCTCCATGAGCTTATTATAAGGTGAGGGCTAATTATATGAAACAGGTCTCCGGGGCATGGATTTGAAGAGTATATTTTATCCTCCCTCTTGTCTCTGTCTGTCTCTCCCTCTCTCTGTCTCTCTCTCCGCTTCGTGACTCCTATAAGGTCAACAGACTTCCTAAATTATGACCTTCTTCAATGAGAAACAAATGACTATAAACTGAATCTTCTGAAACCATGAGCCAAAAAAACACACAAAAAACAACCTTTTGTCCTTTAAATTTTTATGCCCTGGTATTTTGTCATAGTAACAGAATGGTGATAAACACAATGAGTGTAGTTTTATCATCACCCAATCTTGACCTAAAGAGTATTTTGAGTTATAGGAGACTAACTACATGGATGCAAAATTGACAGAATGTAAACTATAGCACTATGACTTGTGACCTCTGAAATAATCAGTCTACGAAGACAAATTCAATCTCCAATCAACCCTAGTCAGGAATGTTCCATGACTGCCTATTTCCCTATATTTTCCTCTGCTTCCAACTCAGGAGTGACCATAAAAAGCAGATAATTGATCATGTAAGATGCTCATTTTACCATTAGTCTGGCTTCAGCTACTCTAACAGCTTTCAACTAGAATGTTAGAGAAGACTTCACCTTTTTTATGTTAACAATTTTTTTTTTTTTGAGACAGGGTCTTGCTTTGTAGTTCGGGCTGGCTCTGAGCTCACTATGTAGCCTAGGCAAGCTTCGAATTCAGCAGTCCTCCCGTCTCTGCCTCCCGAGTGCTGGGATTACAGGCGTGAGCCACCACGCCCCGCATGTTAACAAATTTTTACTCATCGGCCTGTCCTTCAGTCTGTCAAACCTAAATTGTCCTGGCTGAGTCTTTTGTAAAATGTGTATCTTCCCTTTTGGCATGTCTTCATCTGTCTCCACAACTGTAGACATGGGCAGACATTAATCTTTCTTAAGAGTGACCTTTTTCTTAGTCCTTTCTGAGTAAGCATAATGATTATGAAAAAGAATCTTCTCAGTGAAATTTGACCAAATAAATGAGAGAAAGAATATTTTTATTTTGAAGTTCTAAACAAACAAATGGCCTCTAAATATTGTTATATTCAGACTTTTTTTTTTTTTTTTGAGACAGAGTTTCACTTTGTAGTTCAGGCTGGCCCTCAGCTCACTACATAGCCCAGGCAAGCCTGGAACTCAGCAATCCTCCCACCTCTGCCTCCCAATTGCTGGGATTACAGGCATGAGCCACCATGCCCAGCACTGTGGTATGTGGTTTTGATTGCTGGTGGGCATGTCACCACACCCAACACTGTATGTGGTTACTGGGATCGAACTCAGGATCTTGCGCTTGCGAGGCAGGCGCCGGAACCACTGAGCTAAATCTCCAGCCCTATTCAGACATATTTATTTTACTGATAAAATGATTTGAGTAAAACTGACCATTCAGGTTTTATTTCTTATACTTATTAATATAAAAGTGTTTACAAGTACCAAAACTCTACCAAGACAGGAGTTAGTACAAAGCCTGTGATGAACAGATTGATCCTAATGGATGTCTGGATATTTATATTCCAAAAAGTTGGAAAAATATCGAGTAATATATGTGTATAACAAAAATTTGAAAGGAACTGGGGATTTAGCTCAGTATGAAGACTCTGGGTCTAATTCCAAGAAAGAAAAAAAAGGGGGGGAATCTCTTTAATTATTACTTTAGAAAGGCCAACTATAGAAATGCAGGAAGATAAAATGATACAATCCACAGACCCCAGGCTTGACAGTGAGGGCCAAGCATGCTTTCTGGGGTAGTGAAGAAGCTGCAGATAGTGCCTCCTCCAATGGCTCCTCTACTCTCGAAAGTTTGTCATATACAGGAGAGATTTGAAAGGCAAATCACTGGGACTGAGTTCCTTTCCTTCTTGTAAAATGGCATTTTTTCCTGCAAAATAAAAGGGAAGAGTCTTTATGTCTACTTTTACAAGGCATCCCCAGTCTTATCTTTCTCTCCTCTTTTAGGACTTTCAGTCAGTTCTTTTCACACCCTTAATATTCTCTGCACAGCAAGACTTTCTTGTACGTATTTTCTTCATAGCTCCATTTATCTATGTATGTGCCTGCTCAATTTGAGCTATTTTTTTCCCCTTCTATCAAGTTGTTTTTCTCATTACAGAAGCCCAGACTCAGTATCACCTCTTTTGTGAGGTTTTTTTATATTCATCCTATCTTGGGTATATCTTATTGTCTACTCTACTGTGATAGCTCATTTTCCTACCACTAACTCTAGTCTTCTGATGTATGGGGGCATTAGAGATGGAAACCTTATACTTTACTTGTCTTAATTAACAATACATAATCGTTCACATTTTATGTGACTCCTTTAAAAGTAGATTAGAATTGTTGGGGCCAAAGATTCTTAATTTTATAAGTCACCCCATCTGATGTGTTAGCTGTAAACAAACATTGTACTTTATAAAGGAGTCCTGTGTAGATGTGGTATATATTCTGTAAAAATAACTGTGACAACTTGCTAATTGTGCTAATTGTGCAAGGTTTCCTAAAAATCCCCAGGCAAATCGATAAGGTTGCTGGACTGGTTTTGCTGGTCGCCAAATACAGTGATTTCCTGGTAAGCTTAAGGGGACATAGCTCACATAATTTACCGGTGAGCTAATCAAACAGGGCTGTTCCCACCAAGGATTTCCTTTGTTAGCCCTCCCACAAGACGACTGTATTTCCTATTCCCCCTCTACCAATGACCAGCTGATAAGTACGATAGATTAAACCGTTAGCCAGTTGCTAAAGGTTTAGGTCCCCCTCCCTTGTGTAACCTGAAATGCCCTTAAAAGGGGCCAGTAGCTATTCTTTGGGATCTTCAACCCAATATTGGTAGACCCACTGCATGCTGTGCTAATAAAAGTGCCCTTGTTCATTACATGGGTGTGCTGGTCCTCCTTGGGATAGCAGGATCCAGGCATTACAGGAACTACAACTACTGTAGAACTAATTTGGCCTAAAATAAACTAATGGTGTGTGTGTGTGTGTGTGTGTGTGTGTGTTCTCAAGTGTGTAGAATTTTAATTTAAATATTTTTATAATTTTGGAAAGTCATTTACTCAGAGCTAGATAACTTTTTAGTAACTTACAGTGGTTAGGAGGCCAGGCTCTAAGTGAATTGGATATTTAACCTGCAATTTAGTAATTGTAAAACTATCTAAAAGTGACTTCACCTCTTTGTTTCTCAATGCCCCCCTTTGTAATATTTGGACATTCATAATATCTGACATCCATTGCTTTAGTGAACATAAATGTATGCAAGGAATAAAACAATCCCTAGAGTATGGTAATGTCTCAGTGGATCTTTAACTATTAGTACTGTTAGTAATCATGGTGTTACAAGGAGGAAGAGAAGGACCCCTGGTGGTGGTAGTACCCAACAAGTGATAAAAGTCCGTATTTCTTCTCTCATGGAATTATGATTTACCAAGGAGACAGAACACACAGCACATCGATGTGCACTACTGAATTCGGTACCTTAGTAGCAGAAAACACACCTGAGTAAAGCAGCATCTCTGGAGAAGACAGGAGAGAAGAGAAAACACCTGGGCTGAGTTACTGCATTCTAATAGACTCAGCCTCAGAGGAAGGAAGGCCAGGCAGCAGGTGCATACAAGGGCAGAGGTATGAGGGAGGCGGGATCCCGGGCGCGGGGAGCCTCTGCCTCAGTGTTGTCGCGTTCCACAGACCAGAGAAGGAGACATATCTTAGACTGTGAGAGGCTTTGTGTTCCACGCAAAAGTGTTGGTATTTTATGTTGAAATTATCAGAAAAAATAATCATGTAGATTTTATTGTTGTTTAAATAATTTTTAAATATTACTAATCAGTATTATGGATATATATATATGAGAATTTTATCTCACAGAAATTGTAAAAATGCTACTGGAGGTTTAAGAAGCTAGAAAAAGGGAACTAAACATGAAACAATATGTACAATTTGGACATATTTTTGAGCTTATTTCCTCCTCTATAAAAGTGAATAGAATAAATTTGTCAGATTT
Source organism: Thryonomys swinderianus (assembly GCA_004025085.1). Lineage (NCBI taxonomy): Eukaryota > Metazoa > Chordata > Mammalia > Rodentia > Thryonomyidae > Thryonomys > Thryonomys swinderianus. Next base: position 6,547 of record PVIC010048936.1, read on the forward strand.
CAGCTTCAAAAGGTCTTGATTATTATAAAGAAATCAAAGAGACCCTTGTGGATTTCCCTACTGATACCTTTAAAATAAACTCTTCCAAGATATGTGGTTCAAAGTAGTGAGGCTCAGAAAGGTGTCTCCTTATCAGATGCTCCTAGGACCCCACAGGCTCTTGAGAATGCTCATCATGCGGCTGCTACTTTTATCTGTACTGCATAAGTCGGACTCGCTTGGAGCATTAGCATGAAGGAACCAGTTCTTCCTGAGGACTGCTGAGATTTCAGTTTTGCTCATGAGCTGAACTACACTGACTATGACACAGAATTTTTATCCTGCAGTAAAGATAGATAGTTAGAGATACATACACCTAAAATACAATATGTATAAAACTACATTTTTTATTAGTTGTACATGTAAAAATTTAAGAAAACATATTTTCAGTTTTCTCAAACACTTGAAAAATGATTAAGATATTTATAACAGCTTGAATTACTTTAAGAATATAGTATTCTTTCCTCGTGATTAATTGGTTCTAGATTTCAAATTTGTCTTTGTGTATAACTATAAATTCAATTTTCTTCATGAATCATATTTCAAGTATTGTATAAGCCTTAAAGTCTTATTAAAGAGTTTACACTATTGAGAGTCTATTTTTCTAGTTAATTAAGATTTTAATCGGTACAGAATAATACTAAAACAGTAAAACAAAATCGTTTTGCGTTTAAAATAATGAAATCTATGTTACACTTGAATCATTTTTTTTAATCTAAAACATCTAGATTTAAATGCTGGTTCCACTTTTTACTAGGTGGAATAAACTGAAAAATGTTTCTCTTAATTGTATCTCTTTTTTATGCATAAAAACATACTCTTCTCCTAACATTGCCATAATGTAAATAATTTAAAGACACTGAACTTGAAGCATTAGAATGGAATTTGACCTACCGTAGCATTCAATATACCTTAGTATTTCTCTTTTTGTGCCCCCAGAAAGCTGTGGAAAAAGCCAAAGAGTATAGTGAATTGTCTAGCGATACTATTCCCATTGCCAAAAGCTAGGCAGTAGGCTCTGTATTACCTGGCATAAGTACTGTGAAACTTTAGGAATTTGAGAAGTTAGTCTGACCTCACTTTGGGAGCCAGAAACTTGTCATGAGGTGATTACTTTACAAATCAGTACTGACAAATGTCTTCCATAAACTTGTTGGGATGATATTAAGGTTAGCATAATTATCTAAGTCAACAGTTTTACCCTGCTCTGAGCAACTGAACAAAGTAATAGGATTTTAGAAAGATTATAGAAATTATGTAGTCCAACTGTTACATATTTACCTCTCAGATTTTACTTCGATGTATTCACCTAAGAAAAATAAATATCTACGAGAGTTGTGTAAGAATATCCTCTCAACATTACTTGAGGTAGCCAGAAACAGAAGTCTCTCTGCAGAGTATATAAATAGTGTGCTTCTCTTGTACAACCTGAACACATGGGAATAAAAATTTAAATAATACCATTGATGGACAAAACGAAAGGAAAGAACTGTATGGAGAGTTGACTAGAAAACACAGGCCAAAAACAAAAAAGAGAATACAGAGCATAGCTTCATACAAAGTGGCTTTTATATAAAGTTTATATAAAATAGCTGTGGAGTTTGGTGGTGAACAACTGACCAGACAGGAGCCTGAGAGAAATTTCTGTGGAGAAATGGGCGTTGGTCTTATGAGACAAATCTTACCCTCAAGCTGCACGGTAAATATTTTACAGCACATCATTGTATCTAAATAAACAAATAAATTTCATAGTCATGGCAATTATAACAGCATGGGTGTTGTTAGTCTCATGTTTAATTCCCAACAGTTTTTCAGTGTTAGGAAAATGCAAGCATTTGAAGAAGGAATGCACAAACGCGCAGGTAAAATGTGGATGCGTTCAGAAATCCGGATGAAGGCTTTCTTGTTTCATTAGCTCAGAGGTGCATGGATTCCAACCATTCCAGCTTTCCGGATTCTGGAGCTACAGTAAGAACTTTGGTTCTGGAATTGGACTTTTTTTTTTTTAATTTTTTTTTTTTGAGACAGGGTCTCACTTTGTAGTTCAGGCTGGCTCTGAGCTCGCTATGTAGTCCAGGCAAGCCTCGAACTCAGCAATCCTCCTGTCTCTGCCTCCCGAGTGCTGGGATTACAGGCGTGAGCCACCACGCCCGGCTGGAATTGGACTTTTTCATTTCTCAGGATCTCTTGGGCAGTGGAGATCTTGAAACCTTGAGAATGAGTTCCTTCTCTCTCTAAACATCACCATTATCTTCATGATCTGATTAGGAGGGTTGAATGTGAGGGAACTGCAAATAGTAAAGGCCCATGAAATATTCCCAAATATCAGGTGACAATAGTGAATTTCAAATATTACTGACACTATGCAGATTACAGACATAATTCTAATAATTTTGTTTGCTTTGTTTTGTTTTTTAGGGAGACAGAATAAGAAACACAAAAGAAACTAACTTCTAGAATACTTCAGGAGTAACATTCTGTATTATTTTTAACCTGTCTTAGAACACATGCAGTGAAGGATTTATTATAACAAGGACAACAAGTTCATTTAGAAATAAAGTAACTTCTGCCATGACCTTGGGGCACCAGCAGACTTTGGAAGCAGAATCCTAGGAAGAGTGAACATTATCAGTAATGGTGATTTGCATCATAGATGGACTCTCAACCTCATGGTGTTCTCCCTAGGGGCAAACAGAAGCTCAAAGGCATCAAAGACTTCTGAAGAATCTCCTTTCAGTCTGGCATTCTTCAATAGTCTTTAATGACATGAACTCTTTAAAGTTGAATAAAATTGGATAAGGAGTGCAAGTAACAATCCCAATACTATAAAAATAAATGTTTAATATTGTATCATTCTCCTGCTAAATGTACCATTAATAAAAGGATTTTTTCCCACAAAACTCCCTGAAGACAGGGAAAAGACGGAAGCAAAGAAAGAAGTGAGTAACTAAAAGAAAGAGGAAAGTAAAGGAAAACAGGACCCAAAGAAAATGATTAAGGATCTATATCAATACAAATAATTTGGTGAAGTAAAAAATAGAAGTTTAGATACTATTGTTTAAATCTGTATCTATGTTATACAATCAGAGAGAAAAAGAAAATAGAGTGACAAGTCAGTATACACTATAGCATTTCAGACACTATAATTTTTAAATTATATAAATTTTTGCAATTAATGTTGTTTGTATTACACTTTCTAATATTTTTGAGACGCATTTTCCAATTAGCCCAGGCTGGTCCCAGACTCAAATCAACGTCCTGCCTCAGCTGCCTGAAGGCTGAGATTACAAACATGTACAACCAGGACGGGCTTTCTGTTAAGATGATTTTTAAATGTAATATCTGCTTCAAAAGATAGTTGTATTAACTAAAGAATTCATCAAAAGAGTATACAGTAGTTAGTCTTTGGTAAAGGTTTAATTAGTGCAAGTAAGTTATAGGTTTTTAAATTCTTACTAAGATATAAATATACAGATATAAAAGATAAATGACAAATGGAAATGTCTTGAATTCCCAATATCACTACTTCAAAATTGTCAGAAGGTAGGAAAGAAACAATAAGAATTAAGATTTCACATATACTAAAATTTCACATATACTTGCATGCTTTAGACTGAAGTCTAAGAAATGGAAGCCAAATAAAATGAAACAAAACTACCCAAGCTTGGGTCTGCTTCTGAATGTAATTAAATAGAGAAAATGTTACCCAAAAAGAGTGATTTTTCTATTTTGAAAGGGGAGACATATAATCATAATCTTTGTCACAAACTCAAACATATAAGTGAGAAATCAATGGATTCATGACTTCAAAGACAACTAGGAAACAGTTTGAAATTTAGAGGTAAATATAGGACTACATAAACATGTACAGTTATGTAAGTATTCTGCAAATTACACATGATATAGAAAAGAGGATTAAAAATCTTTACCTTTGTATACGTAGCATTGGAATATGAAAATAAAATTAGTCTTTGGAGAAAAAAGAGGGAAGTAATTTTATTTCATTGCATACCTTTTGTTACTCTTACTTTTTTCCCTTTTTATTCTAACTACAAATTGCTTTTATCATTTCAAATAGATATATAGGTAGATAAAATGAAGGAAACATGTAAGCATATCCTCATATTTTCATCTCTTATAGTAACTATGTTCCATACTAATTTTATTTTTACTTTTTTATTTTTTTTAATAATTACATTTTTATGGCTTAAAGATTAAGGTTCATGAATAGTGCTGTGCAATGATTTGTATACAGGTAATAGTGTACATGAAATTAGTGTTTATAAAATTGAGTGGTAATACAAGTTTAGTATCATATTTATCAACAATGTGAACTTCTCTAGCCATCACCTAGAAACATAGAGAAATACCCTATAACTCCTGTAATTTTTTTTTTTTTGAGGCAGGGTCTGGCTTTGTAGTTCAGGCTGACCCTGAGGTCACTATGTAGCCCAGGCAAACCTCAAACTCAGCAGTCCTCCTGCCTCTGTCTCCCAGGTGCTGGGATTACAGGCTTGAGCCGCTAAACCTGGCATACTCCTGCAAAATTCTTTCAGTATATCTCATGTATTCCACTCTTCATAGCCTGATTGTTATCACTAAAACTAGTTTTGCGTGTTACTCGAGTTTCATAAGTCTTACATATAAGATTTATTCTGTCTGACAATATTTTTAAAAATTAAAAGTTTGCTTTAAATTGTTTGTGTATCAGTACTACAATTATTTTCATGACAAAGTAATCTCCCAGAGTAAGACTGTACCATCATTTGCTTATGGATTCTTCTGTTAAAGATTACCTCCCTCGTTTCAAGTTTTGACTCTTCTAAATAAACCTGGTGTAAATATTGTGCAAGTATTTTTAAGAACATACATTTTTTACAGCCTTTGTGTTAAGATAAAAAATGAAATATTTGGTGTTGTGTTATTTCTCAGAATTTAAAAGTGCATCTCTTCCCAGTCCCCAAGTACTTCTTAGGGTTTTTGTTCATTTGTTTTCTTCCCAAACCTTTTTTATCTTTTTTTTTTGTTTCAATTTACTTAAATTTTGTTAAAGTTTAATTTTTCTTCTTTTTTGCCTAGTATTGGGAACTGATCCTTAGGGCTTTCACACTGAGGTTTGTTCCTGGTTCTTTTAATTTTTATTTGGATGCAGTGCCTCACAGAGTTGCCCAAGCTGACCTTGCACACGTTATCATCCTGCCTCAGTTAAGTCATAAAACTTCTCTTCGTCTCGACAAATAGGTATTTGTTCAACTTCTGAAGTGGAAATAGTCCACCATCCTCACGAGGCTCTGCTATTTTTCCCATTCCCCACACGTGCCTTCTGACTCAGAGAAGGGGGGAGGCATGGCAAATTAAAATAACCAATAAAGCTTCCTAGAGGCAGTTTCTTAAGAAGCCTGAGTGATCAAAAAGAATATTAAGATTTCAGTGCACTTCCACAATGATTTCATGTCCTCTGGCATTGTGGAAGACAGCATATTTTAGCTGTTTTTCCTTAGAGAAAGAAAAAAAAATCATACATTAATAAAATTTTATATGAACTATTTTATATGGATATAAAACTCCAAATACATATCTAGCTGACTGTAAAAGTCTTTTAACAAACTAATGCTACAATTAAAAGTTACAAAATTTTCATCTATAAAGTTTTTCAAGGCAAGGACTATAGAAATAAAAACATGTATTTTGCAGAATACAGAGAATTGCTACAGAGAGATAAAAAATTCTATTAAAATTTAAAAGCAAGACTCCCAAAATGTGGGGGTTTTTTAGGACTAAAAACCGCATAGTTGCATACAATCATACACCATTTACAGGAAAATGTCTTGTTTCAAACGATGCCCGATTAGATAACAAGTAAAATGTGGAATTCTTAATTGAAAGTGGTGTCATCACCAGATCCTTGTTCCAATTGTGGTATACAGGTGAAAAGGGAGGCAGAGACAGGAGGATTGCTGAGTTCACGGCGGCTTGCCTGGGCACCATAGTGAGCTCAGGGCCAGCCTGAACTACAATGCGAGACCCTGTCTCAAAAAGCAAAAAAAAAAAAAAAGGAAATTTAAATTTAAGAAAAAACTTTGTCCATGTGATCTTCAAAATTCTGTAAAAGAAAAGCTCTGTCTTATCAGCATACTATATTGTACATATATTAAATTTCATAATACACAAGTAAAAAAATCAATGATGAACTATTTTGACTTGTCGCCCTGACTCTGAATTCTCAAAAGCTACCAAGTAGAATTTCATACTAAGGTTGTGGACCATAAACTTGTATTTTTCTCAAAATTAAATTAAGTTGTAATTAGCAATTTGTGTAAATTGACATAAAGGGATTGGTTCAGGTTTTTATTTTATTCTAAAATGGTGAACTTATTATTATAATTTGTGGATTACTTATGCCAAATTTCTACTTAAAGTTACACATTAAAATTCCTATTCATAAAAAAAATCCAATATACAAGTTTGGATGTCTAGAAGTTTAAAGAATTTTTTTCCTACTACATACTTGCTCTGGTAAGCAAATCATCTTGATATTTCAAAAGTTGAGTCACTCATAGGAAGTAATCTCCCTCAAGGTTTTCCATACTGAGCAAGTTAAACAGTACAATTAGGAAAGAAAAAGAAGAAAGGAAAGAAAGAAAGAAAGAAAGAAAGAAAGAAAGAAAGAAAGAAAGAAAGAAAGAAAGAAAGAAAGAAAGAAAGAAAGAAAGAAAGAAAGAAAGAAAGAAAGAAAGAAAGA
>PVIC010048937.1:0-13339 GCA_004025085.1 Thryonomys swinderianus
CAGCAATCCTCCTGTCTCTGCCTCCCGAGTGCTGGGATCACAGGCGTGAGCCACCATGCCCGGCACTGTGGTATGTGGTATTGATGGCTGGTGGGCGTGAGTCTCCACGCCCAGCATTGTATGTGGTTACCGGGGATCGAACTCAGGACCTTGTGCTTGCGAGGCAGGCACCGGAACCACTGAGCTAACCCTCCGGCCCAAGGAGCAGGCTTATTCTTATGGAAGCTGGTTTGGGGGTAGTGGAGCCCCAGGTTTACAAGTCTGTGTGTGGGTGGAAAGGAGAGTGGGAAGGGGCAAGCAGGCAGGGCCTAGGCCTAAGCCCTACTCCGGCCTCGATGGCTCGTAGGGACTCCACCTCAGATTTCACTGGAAAGAAAATTCTGCTTTGGAAGTTGGAAAACTGCACCACCCCTTTAATATGAGATGGATTTCTTGTCAGGAGGAGAAGTCTCTCGTTCAGAACTCCCAACACCTCCCAGTTGCCTCCTGTTTCTACTCTTACTACTGCAGTTAAAAGTGACCTTAAAACATCAGATCAAGTTGCTCCCTGCAGCACTCATGTCCACACAGTCTGTGGCTACCAACAGAGCCCATGTGACCTGCTTCTGGTTACCTGCCGGTCTTAATGTTCCTACTTTGTTTCCTGTCCCACTGGCCACCTGGCTGAGCTCCATGACTAGGTCAAGAGTCTCTGACGGCCACACCCCTGCCTATAGGTTCCTCCCTGTTATCTAGAGCTCCTTCCTCTGTCCTTCCAGCAAGGCCTGGTCTGAGCCCCTACTTCACACTGAGTCACCCTTTCCTCCCCCTCACCTGAAACCATGTTTCCACCCTCTACACCCTAGCTGGTACTGTCATTTACTGACCCACTATGCTGGCTACTGAGTGCCCTTCCCCCTGGAATGCAGGCCCCCACTTTTCACTGATTTAGCCCCAAGCACATCACACTGAGCTTGGCTCAGGGTGCTTACTAGGCATTTGTAGATGTATAAAGCAAAGATAGCACCTGAGCGCCAACCTACCCAGGCTCACCAAGGAAGGGACAGCTTCTAAAAGGCACCCCAAAAGCTCCCCAAAGGTAAAAAAAGGAGGGAAGAGAAGATGATATCAGAATTCCTGCTGGAACTCACAGGGTCGGACCAGTCAGTGAAAGGATAAGCACTTAGCGGCCCAATCATGTAATTAGGAAAAGACCTGTACCTTTGTAATTCCCAAAACTCCAATGTTGGGACTGGATGAAGTAGAGCCATTCCCAGTACCAAATATGCCATCAAGCACACAGGAGAGACCCTCCACGAAAATGCCCCTGAAATGTAAAGGAACAGGGAGAGAGAGAAACATTCATTTAATGGGGAAAGCACTGAAATGGGCTTTAAATGTTTGCAATGCACAAGTGTGATCCATAAGCTCTGGAACCTCCTGGGGGAAAGGGAAGAAATGCAGAATTCAGCCCTACATTGTACCAGCTTGAAGCCCAATCTGTGTTCCAACGAGATTCCTCTTACTCATCAATTTTAAGAAGCACCTCTGCATCCTGCATTAGACAAGAGTGCTCCGAAACGGTTTCAAATGAAAACGAAGGATTCTGTTTACACAATAAGGCCATGGTGACATGAACTGTCCAGTGAAGTTAAAACATATGGATTTGATTCTTTACTATTAAAGTATAATTTTATCAGGAATCGAATATTTTATCATCTTATAAACTCTGAAACTTTTAAAAGTATGAGTAATTTTATCACATATAACAGCTTCATTTGAAAAAGATGTAAAAACCAGAACTGAAAATACCCAGACAGAACCCATGTAAGTCAGGCTAAGAACCAGCCCACGGATCTGTCCCAAGCAGCCCTTTCGCGGTGGCAGCTGACACCTGGGAACTGAGGCTGATCTAGGTTACTCTCCTTTCTCGGCAGTCTCCTTGGATCAGTTTTCTACTGACTCCCAGATGCTAAAGAATGAGTTTTGACGGCATAAACCTCACAGCTCGTAAACCTTGAGATCCTGCAAATCTCATCTCTTTCTGTTCACCCTGTCCCTGGATCTATGACTTGTAACTGAGTAGATTACACGGAACCTGCCCTTCAGAGCAGCTAGAGGGCACCTGACACAGCTAGAACAGGTACTGTCTGCTGCTAAGATCACCATTATGGATGCAAGAAGAGTGCGTCCATTTCCCTTCTGTCAGCTGTGGCAGCCAGGATGGAAGGGGCGTTCAGAATTTTTGCAACTCAGAAACAATGAAAAGCCTGTTTTATTCCAGAGCCTACAATTTGAGTTTACATGGAGATGCAAAAACAGTTGGGAAAAAAAGAAAATCAGAGCAGATAATACATCAGTGACACAAAATCAAGCAAAGAAAAAGGGCAATTTCCAGCATGTGTTTCGGTGAGTTTCAGGTTTAAAGTAGATTCAGAGACTGCCTCCTTGTCACTAGGGGAGGAATGAGTTTCCTCCTGACACAGATGAGGAAAATGAAAGCAAATGAGGGTAGTGACTTGATCCAAAATGGCCGACAGTCCCGCTGTTTGACTGTGGAAACTTGTTTTTCCTGGGAGGAAAACCTCATTAAACCAATGTACCGGACCAGGCGCAAGTCAGCTTGGGCCATACCTGTTTATTGCATGGATGGGAGGTGGTGGAGCACAGGAGAGCCTGGCACAGGCGTAGTAGTCACCAATGGACTCGATGATGCTGGCCACAACGGCGCTGAGCATGCCAATGACGCCAGCCGCAGAGACAGTTGGCAGCCCCCACTGGACTGAGGAGAGAAGACAACAGTGAGAGGTACACACTTTCCTGGAGGTCTGGCAAGTTACCAGGACCGCAGGGGACTCTGAAGAGCCATTTGGATTCTAAACTCATGGTAAGTATTTTAATCTTAATCGTTAATGCACCAGATGGCCAGAGAAGTGAGGGCCCATTGGTTTTAAGACAGTCCTTTCCAGGCACAGTAGTGCACACCTGTAACTCCAGCACTCAGGACGCTGGGGCAGGAGGATGCTGTGAGTTTGAGGCCAGCCTGAACTACATAGCAAGACCTGTCTCAGGTATTTAAAAAAAAAAAAATGCATGCTTTCTTCTTGCTTCAAAGTCACATTCAATGTCTGCTGAATCGTGATTTAATATACTGTGCTGTGGCGGTGAAGACATCTGCACAATGGGATTTATGGCACTGCTGCAAAGAGCACAGTACAAAGGAACAGTGAACTTGCCCAAGGCTGGCAGCAAAGGAAAAGAGTGAAAAGCCACCAGCCGAACAGACACCTCAACAGGGAAGTATCCACAAGATAGATGGCGCTTCTCTGCCATGTGACTGGCACTTTAAAATTTAAAAGAGTAAACCACAAACCATGTTATGGAAAGGTAATCATTCTATTTTAGAAAGCAAAGTCCTACTGTAGTTTCAGTTTGATTATCTGGATTTACCTAAATTTTCATCATTTTTTTTTCCTTAAAAAATACCTATCACTATTAGTATGAACAGATAATGAAGTCACTGGCTCCAGTTCCTTGAAGCAGGCATAAATTATATACCCGCTGAGGACAAAGTGGGTAAAGAAAGATGGACAAAACACGGTCCCATGGCAGAAGCCAGCCCTGAGGCCCAGGGACCAGGGCACCAAGAGGCTCAGGCATAGTATGAGGGTTCAAGTTCATAGAAAGCAGCCACGTAAATCAGGAGGTCTGAGTTTCTGTTCAGGGATGGAAATGAGACGCGTACATCAATGGAGGTGCTGCTTGAAGGACAGGGATTGTGCTGCATGTGAGCAGGATAGGATGGTGCTCAGCAGAGGGGGACATGCAGGCACAGAAGGGGTCAAGCCACCCAGAGGATCTGGCATTGGTGTTTGCAGGTACCTGGAACAACCTGGGAGGAGGAAGGTGACCTGTAAGACACTCAGATCAGGCCTGCAGTGTGAGGGGAACTGCTCTGACTCGGGCCTGCCCTGCCCACGGAGCGCTCAGAAGCAGCTGGATCGGAGGGCTAAGTGCAGTCACCACGCGGGGTGCGGCAGAGGCGGACAATGCCCACCACCCACATTTAGGCCAACACTTCCCTTGGGGTACTTTGGGCCCTGTATCAAGCTGCCCTTTGGGTTTTGCCATATTGTGACTGTGTTGGTGTGGCACTGTGATTTCATCTAAGTGTCTTGATTTTGAAGGGAGATTCTTACTTTATTTTACCTTACAGGGAACATCCTTAATGCAGAAACCAAAACAGATCCCTTCCCCAGTATGGGGGTTAAACCCAGGGGCTACTGAGCTATATCCTACTCCTTTTTTTATTTTGTTTGTTGTGAGTCAGGCTCTCACTGTGCAGTTCAGGCTCTCCTTGAACTCATGGCAGTCTTCCTGCCTCAGTCTCCCAAGTGCTGGGATTACAGAAGTGAGCCCCCTAAGCCTGATTTTTAAAAAATTACATTGAAACAAGGTTTCACTAAGTTGCCCAGGCTGGCCTCAAACTTTGAATCCATCCGCCTCAGCTCCCAAGCAACAAGGATCACAAGCATCTGCCAATAAGCCTGGCTCAAATCTGATACTTTTCAAGCATCAACTTGATACCACACAGGTGGAAAATTCCACATCTCACTGCCATAAGAGAGACTGAAGTAAAAGCCCAGATGGACTAAAAACACCACGTAAAAATTACCTTCCACTTACTGTGGGTAAGGCATATGTGAAACATAAATGAAATGAACCGTGTTAATGTCCCATTTCCAAGATATTTCGTTATGCATATGCAAGTATCCCAAAATTCCAAAAAACTAACAAACACAGGTCTTATATCCAAAACATTCTGGTCCCAAGCTTTTCTGGAACTGGGAAAACTTTTGCAGAAAGTGCTTTCTATTTTCTTAGCCTCTTTACACTTACTGCTTTATTATTTTCCTCCTTTTCACCTGAAGTCTTTAAATCTGGTTGACAAAATCTTTATTTGCTCTATGTCAACACTTAAACTTGTACTTTCCTCCTCTAGTGTCTTTTCTCAGCGTTCTATCAAAAAGCTGTTACTTTATCTTTCCTTATAATTTTTGTTATCTTACAGCAGACTTTTTTCAACTTTGACGTTGACATTTTGGATCAGAAATCGGTATATTAGCTTCAATCCAGGTAATTCTTATCCTATCAGAGGCTGAGAACTTTGGCACTTGATATCTTGAGGTTTAAAAATGTGACTAGATTGCTGGATGGCTCTAGCTCCATGTTCCTGTGGGCACTCACCTTGGCAGCTGCCTGGGCCAGGTGCTGAGGAGCCCCTGCCCCCACTCTCCTCCTGCGTCATCTCCTACCTGCTTCACCAAGAGATTTTAATCTCATTTCATCTCGGATTAGAGCTATGCTTGTGAACCAGGTGCATTCTTTTTGGGAAATGGGATAGGTGTGCATAAACACACACACAGGCCCCATGTGATCTGATGAGAATGTTATTTTAGAAAGACTAAACTTTGTAAAGCTTTGTGAATGTAGCAAGAACAAACGGGACAAGTGCCAGCACTGTCATCATTCAACATGTGCAGAGGAGTCAGCTCTGACCCCTTAATACATCTGGCTTTTTTTGCCTTTTCTCCACGTCATCATAAAATATGAAAACAAGACAACTTGACAGGGTAATAAATTGGGTCAATTTGACTAAGTTTGGGCTTGTACTTTACAACAGAACAATCCAACATGTAACAATCACTGGGCTCATGAGAGTTACATTTGGATCTGCACGTGACTCTTGGTGTTACCTGGTGATCATATTCTCTGCCCCATGCCGTCACCCAACACTCAAATTATAACTTCAGATTCATCTTCCAGCTGACCCTATCGGTTTACCTCTGCAGCTGTGACCATATTAAGAAGATTAGAGCCACCCATTAAAAGATTATGTAAATTCCATCACGCTTGAGCAGTTTGCTCGCTAATCTCTTCCAGGCCTTGCCCACTCAGCCTTTTCTTTTTGGCCATTCTGGTAGCAAGGAGCTCCATACCTGTCCTTCTTGCAGCTGCCCTCAAATGCTGGTCACCAGGCCTGGCCAAGATCCCTAAGAGCCACACTGTTAATCTGAGAAGGGAATTGGCTGGTCTCTCTGTGCTGACTGCCCGCAGGGAACAGGCCAACCAATCCTCAAGTGGCTTGCCCTTCAGGGAACATTTTGGGACAAAAGATTTTTGGGCCCTAGTGCCTTCTGCCTGCTTCCGATCCCTGTACATTGAGGCTGAAGGCTTCTTAACTTTCTGGCCACAGGGATACTTACATGGGTACGGAACCTTAAACCAGGGGGCGACCAGCAGCACGCCCTGCCTGGCGTCTGTGCGTGCATAGAAGCCGTACTTGGTGCTGTCAGGAGGGAAGACATCAGTCACGGTGAAAATGAAGCAGAGCAGCCAGGACACAAGGATAGCCAGAATTATCTGGGGAGGTCAAAGGGAGAGGCTGTCAGGCTGGCAGAACTGGCAGGGGCTCGCCAAATACGCCCTTCCTTCAGTGTGACCATTATACCCAGAACCCAAGGCCACTCTGTGAGCAGCACTGTGCCAAGAGCATTTTCACAGGTCCATTCACTTCACCCTCCAGAGTCTGGTAAGTCAGAATGGACATCACATCTACAGAGGCCATACGATGTCAAATTAGTCACGAGGACAGCGTCCTCCTTTAGAGCACTGCTACAAGAACGTCTCCCATTTTGGAAGTACAAATTACTTTTCAAAAGCAAAAGTTAAAATGTCAAGAGCTTCTACACTTTAGGGTGACTGTCACTATGTAGGCGGTCCACCCTGAAGTACAAGCTTACAGCCTGCCCTTTACCTAAGGCATCTCACACATGCAACAGTGGCAACACTGTCAGGGGAAAAAAGTCAACTACTCACAGGGAACATTTTGAAGAGCTGTAACTTATATGCAGTCCATCCTTTCTTGGATTTGTAAATCGGGAGAGGAAATTTAACATTTCTGGCATATTGAGAAAATAACAACACTAGGAAAATTGTCCTGAGGAGAGAAAGAAAATAAATGAGGTTAAATATGTCATGTCTGTGTTTTTTTGTTTTGTTTGTGGTACCAAAGATTGAACCCAGGGTCTCAGTGCTGAGCTATATCCCCAGCACTCTTAAAAATTTAAAAAAAAAAAAATGGTTTTTTTAAATAGGGTCTTGCTAAGTTGCTAACCTGGTCAGCTGGGCTAGAACTTTCAATCTTCTTGCCTCAGTTTCCCAGCTTGGTTTTTGTCTGTGTTTCAAAACAACAAATCTTCAATGGTAAAACTGGTATATGTTCACTCATTTAACTAAACTACTGCTAGTCCTCTTTCCTGCGATCTGGAATCATCTCTTGGCATCACCATTTGGGGGATGATACTATACCTCTCTGCCTAGCATTTCCTGATACTGAAGTTAATTTTTTAGCTAAATTTTCTTAACTAGAATAAGAAAACCTAACAAATACATGCTTTGATAAGAAAAGCTCACGTTGTGTAAGGGGTGAAGGCCAGATACAACATACCATACAGTATATTTACAACTGTGAGTGAATTAAAAGTTAAAATTGAGAAACCTCTGCTCGCACACCATATACACATGCCAACATGAGTATCAGAAGGGTGTGACCCAAAACGGTCACAGGGACAAGCTTTGAACGATATGATTTGTGACATTTTTCTGCTTTTCTCTATTTTCTGATTTATTTACAGTAAGTACAAATTACTTTTCACAAGCAAAAGTTAAAATGTCAAGATTTAAGAGACCCCCACACAGCAAGATAAGTACTGAGCAGTTTCTGGGTACTCAAAATTACACTCAAGCTGTCCTTCCAGAGCACCTTCTGGGGTGATCCTCTTTACAGAAACACTAACCCAGTGGTCTAAGATTCCACAGCTAGGTCTGGGGATTCCAGGGCCAGGACTCTGGTGCCATAGCCTGAGGCCCTGAACCCCTGAACTCCTGCCACGTGGGTCATGGGGCAGGGAAGACAGGGTGGGCTGGAGAAATCCTTTGTCCTGGAGCCTCAAAGCACTAATGGAGCTGCACTGAGTGCCACACAGGAGGCAGTGACCCATGATGACTTCCTTGTAGCAGGGGCCCCACACCTCCCTTATCAGCGTAATGCCCCATGTGGCTCATAAATAGGGGGTACTTGTGGGTGGATTTCATCACCGAGACAATACAGGCACACAATGACATGCTAATCACCTAAGGATGTAGTTAATCCTCCACTTGGCCTTACTCTGCACTTAAAACCAGTGTAGGGCTGGCAGGAAGAGTAGGTGCTCAAAGCTAAGCTTCATTACTCTTGGCCAAAATTCTAACTGCTGAAATGGAATCATCAGCTCCATTAGCAGGTGGGCAAAGTGTGCACCTAATGACATACAGCCTAGTCACATCCTAATGAAGGCCAGACCAGGGCTCAGCTAGAAGACAGGTGTGCCACTCCCTGTGGCTTCCTGAGTGCCAGGAGCGGGTGGCGAACTAAAGACCCACAGAGGCCTCCAACAGCACCACTCAAGCTGGAAAACACAGAGTTGCCCAAGCTAGTTCTACTCCTCTGAGGCAGCGAGTTTAACAACATTCTAGCAATGGGGGATGTTACAAAGGGCATTAAAGCTACAAATACATACAATTTTCATATTTAAAACTTATTTGTTTCAGAGTGAGTACTATGCAATCCCATAAAGCCCAAGGCTATCACTGTCATTATTTCAGTGCATTGTGTTCACTTCTCAAAGTACATCTGAGGGGACAGGGGACAACAGAATTTAGGAAGGATGCCTGACCTCAGCCTGCATGTGGCAATTCAAATTAATACAGCAGACTGGGTAGACAAACACTTTTCTTCTCATTCTCTTACTCTAAAAGGATCTACTCTTCACTGTGACCATCAAAGTATATCACTGTGAAGGGCTGGGGATATAGCTCAAGTGGTACCACACCTACTTTGGAAGCACAAGGGCCCAAGTTCAATCCCTGGTGCCACCATCCAAAAAAAAAAAAAAAAAAAAAGTGCATCACTGTGAACATCAAAGTATATTTTGAAACTAATTATAAACATTTTTCAGGGCCGGAGGGTTAGCTCAGTGGTTCCGGCGCCTGCCTCGCAAGCATAAGGACCTGAGTTCGACCCCCGGTTACCACATATAATGCTGGGCGTGGTGGCTCACGCCTGTAATCCCAGCACTCGGGAGGCAGAGACAGGAGGATTGCTGAGTTCGCGGCGGCTTGCCTGGGCACCATAGTGAGCTCAGGGCCAGCCTGAACTACAAAGCAAGACCCTGTCTCCAAAAAGCAAAAAAAAAAAAACATTTTTCAGAAGTCTTGTTTAATACTTGTTAAACTGAACACAATTTTTGGACATTACTTTTCATCTTTTAAACAAACTTTTTTTGTCTGCCAAAAAATAAAAGGATCCACTTTGAGATTATTTTTATCCTCAAGTGCACTGAGAGAGCAGAGAGGACAGGAATCCCCACAGCAATAACTATAAGACAAAATAAATCCTTCCTCTTTATGCTGCAGGTGTGAGGTACTTTGTCCCAGCAATGGAAAGGTGACTGGAACAGGAATTTCTAAGCTTGGTCCAACACTTTCATTCCTCACAGAGTTGGTGCAAATAAAACACACTCCAGTAACTGAGGAGGAAAAGCCTCATATACACTGGGGAGCTGCTCTTATCAACTTGTGTGCTTTGCACCTGCTTGTATTATATCCTTTGTCTAAGATTCCACTGGGATTCTCTCTTTTCTATTTTAAGAATTACAGACATTAGCCTTTCTTATGGAATGTGTGGCAAGTACTTTCCTACACTCATTTGTAGTTTAGTTCTAGTGATCTTTGATGTGTTTTCAAGGTAGCAGTAGTAAAATCTATTAATATTTCTTTTCAATATGTACTTAAGATCTTTCTCACTTAAGAGGAGATATTTATGGGTTGGGCATGTAGCTCAGTGGCACTGCGCCTGCCTGGCAAATGCAAGGTCCTAAGTTGGATCCCCAATACCAAAACAAGTAAACAAATAAACACAAACAAAAAAGATTAAATATTTATGTAGGCTTCCTTCTAGTATGTCTATAATGTCCTATGTAAGTATTTAATTCAAATGAGATGTAATTTAATATGAAATAGGAATATAACTTTTCCAAGTGACTAATTTTTCTCACACAATTCTTCCATTCCTTGAGGGGTTTAAATATGATTACCATCTTATACTACATACATATCTTTCAAAATGTCACCATAGCCAGACATCCCAGCACTGGAGAGGTTGAGGTAGCACTGTAGCAAGTTCAAGGTGAACCTGGGCTACATAGTGAGTCCAAGGCTCACAGCAAGACCCTGGCTCAAAAAAAACAAACAAATCAACAAACTTGAGAAGCCCAAGGTCAGGCATCATCAAGCTGATGACTTCAAGAAATCTGGTGGAAGTTTTGGTCAAAAGAGAGAGTCCTTGATTTACTGGAGTGACACTGGCTGATTTCAGAAGGAGGGGGAAGCAGACTGCTGAGAATCAGAAAGGAACTGATAGGAAAATTAGAAGCTCTAGAGAAGGTGGAGAAAAGCTCCACAATGCAGAGAAAAAAAGGAAACGATCTAGACTCTCTCTCAGCTCTTAGCTTGCTGAGAGGGGAATGTGAAAAGCACCCAGGGCTGGGAGATCCAGGAAGACATGGGCAGAGCCCAGAGCTGATGTGAACTGCAGAAGTACTGCTGGGATTTGCTCAGAGGGGACTCCTTCCACACAGCAGTAACAGCTAAAGAGGGACTTCCTGTGGATGCCCACCATATCACCAGAGAGTGCATGATCAGGTGCCATTTCAGGAAGGGTTAATATTTAACTGAGGACTAAGAACAACTAAGAAAAGAATTCATTTCAGGGCTTCCATGGTTGCCCTTCCACAGTGACTAGATTAAAAAAAACAGCCATAGCCGGGTGTGGTGGCTCACGCCTGTAATCCCAGCACTCAGGAGGCAGAGACAGGAGGA
The DNA here is from genome assembly GCA_004025085.1 of Thryonomys swinderianus. Taxonomy (NCBI): domain Eukaryota; kingdom Metazoa; phylum Chordata; class Mammalia; order Rodentia; family Thryonomyidae; genus Thryonomys; species Thryonomys swinderianus. The sequence continues at coordinate 10,960 of PVIC010048937.1, forward strand.
TTGCTGAGTTCGAGGCCTGCCTGGGCTACATAGTGAGCTCAGGGCCAGCCTGAACTGCAAAGCGAGACCCTGTCTCAAAAAAAAAAAAAAAAAAGACAGCCATAGAAGACAGTTGTGGATGGGAAGTAGGCTAGAGAGAGATCCTCTGAGAAGTTTAAACTGAGAGAGGAATGACAGAAGCCCCACCCCTCTCCCACAGCAAGAAGCTAGGCCCAGTCTGAGACCTGGGTCTTGCCATCCCCACCAGCATTGAGTACTGGATCCCTTGCCCTGTTCCTACGTCCATCCCAGATTTGAGGTCTGACTTCCGTCCCTGTCCACCAACATGACCAAGGACACACCTTGGCATGGACACTGTCACAGCCTGGGGTGGACAGAAGGGCCTCTGGAATAAGAGGCACAACTCAAAAACCCACAAGCCATGAGACTAGGCAGAGAGAACTATCACTTGTGGGACTCCAAACTGCAGGTCCTACAAGGAAACCACTCATTCAAAAATACAGAGAAGACCAGGGATTTAGCTCAGTGGTTCCAGCGCCTGCCTAGTAAACGCAAGGTCCTGAGTTCAGTCCCTGGTAACCACATACAATACCAGGCATGGTTACTCACGCCCACCAGCAATCAGTACTACACTCCACAATGTCAGGCCTGGTGGCTCATGCCTATAATCCCAGCACTCAAGAGGCAGAGACAGAGGCAGAGGCAGAGGCAGGAGGATTGCTGAGTTTGAGGCTTGCCTGGGCAACATAGTGAGCTCAGAGCCAGCTTGAACTACAAAGGGAGGCCCTGTCTCGAAAAAGAAAAGAAAACAAAAACAAAGAAAATAATCTTCTTTCTCCATTTTTAAACTTACTTTCTTTTTCTTACCCTTTTTTTCTTTTTCTCTTCTAATTTTCCTATTTTAATTCTCTATTATTTCACTGTTTCCTTCCTTTTAAAAATTATGTTCTACTCTTCCTTGTTTTTTCTGTTACTTTTATCTAATTGTACAAATATTCAACTACTTAGAGGGATCCTTTGTCTCCCTTTTCTCCCTCTCATTTCCCAGTGATTAATTTTTCAAATTTTTCTTCTTGCATTCTCCAATCCCTATTCTTTAAATGGTATAACCATTGACCTTTATTAATTTTTAGGTAGTTAACTCTGGTACTACTGTTGAATTCGTTTCTATCATTAGTGGAGATAAGTTATTCTATTAAGTAGATATTTGCTATATGTCAATATTTGGTTGTCTTAAGTGTTTATATTGCAATGATAGGCTTCTTTGCCAAGGTGACAGATAATATATTATAGATTATTATGGTATGTCAATATCCAGTTTGTTTTGGGTGATATTATTATTGCTGATTTACTTGACCCTGCCAGGGTCTCAAAGTTGTTGCTGTAATAGATTTTCTCCCTACCAATACCTGAATTGCCTTTGTGCATTAACAATACTGCAGCGCATTCCCAAAGAACTGGATGTAGGGTCAATTACAGCACATCCACACTTCCCCTATTAACAGAGGTGGTCAGTCAGATCTTAGGACAAAGACAATGAACCATGGTTAGCCACATCCTTAGGGCATCACTGAAAAGCAGACTAGGAGACCACCATACTAGCACCAAAATCTTTCTACCAGAAAAATAAACTCCAGTCTTTCCACTGTAAGCAACTGCAAAGCTAAGCCCAAAACAAATCAAAGAAACAATAAAAAACAAAAAAACACGAGGACACTGAGGGAAAGGAAAGCAAAAGCCAAGCAGTTTGTGTGTATGTATATATGTAATTTTTTAAAAAAGCAGTGGCTGTTTATTTGAAAAAGTAAAAGTGAGAAGTCAGGGAGAAACAGGCTCTGCAGAGCAAGCCTGGGCCAAGAAAAAAAGAAAAATTAATAAGAGGACACCTGGAGAAGGCAGGCTGGACTCTCAGGAGGAAAGCCATCGTGGCCAACAGAGGAAATATTAATATACACATCAATAAGGTGCTTGGGTTCACAGCAGATATAACTAATCAGATCATGGAGGTGACAAACAAAATAATCAGGGAGCTTACAGAAAACACTAATAAAAAGCTAGCTGGCCTAAACACAATGACGTAAAACATGAGGATGACCAGTTTGGGAAAGAATTTAGAGTACAAAAAGCTTTCAAACAAATTCAGGACATTAACCACTTTGTAGTTTACCCATGTGTCACTCAGGCAGTGTGTCTGTTCATATACTACACTGAGTGTCACTCAGATATTATTTCAACCAGCTTATTCTTTGACTTAAAAATGTGATAAAATTGTCATTTTTATATTTCTTATTATCTTGTAAAATAATGAAAAAACATGCAATTTTTGGTCATCCTGTGTTTAAACAATTGGACTGGTAATTAAAAATTATACTGAAGGGCC
>PVIC010048938.1:0-13339 GCA_004025085.1 Thryonomys swinderianus
ATGAGGGGAAGGAATAAATATGATACAGAAAGAAAATAAAAGAGCATGTATAAAGGGGGGAGGAGGGGGGAGTGGGTAGGGATATGGGTAAAAATGAAAATTAACTTGTGGCATATACTGGTACAAATTTCCCAATGTTATATGTGATTTTGAGATGTATATAAATTGTACCAATAAAGAATTCAATTAAAAAAAAAGAGTCACCTACTATAGTATTCACCCATCCAATTTCTGGGTGTGTATACAAAAACAAAAACAAATAGCACATGTATGCTCATGTTTATGTGATATCATCCACAACAGCTAAGAAAGCTGCCTAGGTGGTCCTGGATAGGTGAACTGACAATGAAATATTTGTTTATATATATACTGTGGAATATTATTCAATCATATCATTTTCAGCAAAATGGATGGAATGAAAAACCTCATGTTAAATTCAATAAGCCAGATAGCACCACATGTTCTGTCACATGGAATGTATAAGCATTGATTTGAAAGGAGGATAGTGACTACTAAAGATTGGAAAGGATGTATAGGGGGAGGGTGGAAAGTGGAAGTTAGCTTTTATCAGTGCATATTGTATGTATGAATGGAAATAACAATGAAACATGTTAGCATGTGCCACATGTATTAATAAAATGAAGTTATAGCAATAAATGCTTACATTAAAAAGAAAATATCAAATAATAACATAACATTACACATAAAGGAACTTGAAAAAGAATAAACTAATAAACAAATTTAGCAATAGGAAATAAAGATTAGAGAGGAAATAAATAAAATGGACTGAAAAACAATAGTCAGTGAAACTAAGCCTTTTTTTTTTTTTTTTTTTTGAGACAGGGTCCCGCTTTGTAGTTTGGGTTGGCTCTGAGCTCACTATGTAGCCCAGGCAAGCTTTGAACTCAGCAATCCTCCTGTCTCTGCCTCCGGAGTGCTGGGATTACAGGCGTGAGCCACCACAGCCGGCACTAAGGCTTTTTAAAAAAGATAAAACTGAATAACCTCTAACTAGACCAATGAAAAAACAAAGCAAAATAAATGAAAGAAGACACATATTACTAATACAGAAATATAAAGAGTTGGTGAACAATTAAATACCATAAGTTGTATAGAAATGGGTAAATTCCTAGACATATACTACCTACCAAGGTGAATCATGAAGAAATAGAAAATTTGAACTAACCAACAATAAGGGGATTTAGTCAGTAATAAAATGTTCAACATCACTGGTCATTGAAAACAATACTGAGATTTCATCTCACTCCACAAAGAATGGCTGCTATTGCAGAATCAACCAGCGATAAATGCTGGCGAGGCTGTGGGGAGAAAGGAACCCTTCTCCACTATTGGTGGGATTGCAGACTTGTGCAACCATTGTGGAGATTCCTCAGAAAACTAGGGTTAGAGGTTCTATTTGACCTTGCTATTCCTCTGCTAGGAATATACTCAAAGGAATTAAAAGAATCATATTGTAAAGACATATGTACACCCATCTTCATAGCAGCTCAGTTTATGATAGCCCAATCTTGGAAACAAACCAGATGCTCAACAACTGGAGACTGGATAAAGAAGATGTAGTTTTTTCTAAACTGGAGTATTATTCTGCCATAAAGAACGACAAGTTTCATTCATTAATGTGCAAATGGACACACCTTGAGGACACTCTAATAAGTGAAATAAATACATCACAGATATATAAATACTGTATCTTTTCTCTGGTATGAGAACTTGTAGATGTAAATGAGTTCTAGAAGGCATGGTAGATTTTGTGAAATAGGAAATAGTCAAAGGGAATGTGGTAGGGGAAAGTAATGAGGGGAAAGCATAAATATAATTTGGAAAGAAAAAGAAATAACATGTATATAGGGGGTGGGGGTTGTGAGTGGGTAGGGATGTGGGTAAAAATGAGAATTAACTTCCGTCATATACTGGTACAAATTCCCCAATACTGAGTGTGATTGAGCTGTATATAAAATGTACCAATAAAGAATTCAATTTAAAACATTCCCATGAAAGAGAAGTCTAGGACTTGACTTCATTTCTGAATTCCACCAAACATTTAAAAAAGAACTACTACCAGTGCTCATCAAACTCTTCCAGAAAACCGAAGAAAAGACTTCCAAACTCATTTTGTAAGCCCAGAATCACTCAGATCCCCAGGCAAACTAGGACAGTAAAGGAAAAGAAAGCTTAAGGCCAATACACCCAATAAACACAGAGATCCTCAACAAAATACTTGTAAATTACATTCAGTAGTACATAAAACAGATCATTCTTCAAGATCAGATAGGATTTGTCTCAGATGTAAGGCTAGTTCAATATATACAAATATATAGATGTGATACATACAAACCAGAATTAAGGGTTGAAATATATATATAATATATATATATATACATGTATACATATATACATATATTTTATATATACACATATATATACACATATATATATACATATAATATATATAATATATATATATATGGAAAAAATTCAACTAACAGCATCTTATCATGGCAAAGCCCTAAGGTGGAAGAACAAAAAATTTACTCAACAGAATAAAAGGTACACATGATAAACTTACAGTGAATATTATACTTAATGAGGAAAAACTGAAAACATTTTCTCTAAAATCAGAAACAAGGAAGCCCAGTCTCACCATTTCCGTTCAATATAGTACTGGAAGTCCTAGTTAGAGCAATTAGGGAAGAGACAGAAATAAAAGACATCCAATCAGAAAGAAAGAAGCTAAATTATCTTTCTATAGATGACATCACTCTATACTTAGTAAGCCTTAAAGATTGCATCAAAACACTATTAGAACAGATAAATGAATTCAGTACAGCTGCAATTACTGATTTTTGTAATACACAAAAATCAGCAGCTTTCCCAAACATTAACAATGACCTATCCAAAACAGAAATAAGGGATACAATTCATTTATAGTAGTTAGAACAAAAATCTTCCATGGTATGTTGTGGACATGCCAAGTGGCAACACTGATTTATCAACCCCTGCCAATAGCCAGATGCAGATGAACCAAGTAATCAAGGAGATGCAAGCAATCCAGGAGATGCCTTGTTTCAGCTCTTCCACTGAACAAAAGTTAACCACGGGTTACTCAGTGCCATGGATCTTGTATTTCTGTGTGCTTCTGTATTAAAAATGGCTCCTAAGCATAATGCTAAGGGGCCGGCCAAAGTTCCTAAGCCCAGGATGGCTGTGACATGTCTTACAGGGAAAATATGCACACCGGATAAGCCTTGTTTAGGCATTAGCTATAGTGCTTCTGGCTCTGAGTTCAGTGTTAATGAATCAACAGTGTTTATTAACCAACATATCTTTAAACAGAAGCACATATAAAACAATGTCATCTATTGATCAACTGATAAAAATGGTGATATATTATATATACATGTATACATATATGCATATTATATACAAATATATTATATATACACATATATATTATATATACATATATGTATATTAGAGGGTTACAGGAACCTAAACCTGCTTTTCCCTTATGAGAAATGGTTCAGCATTTGCTAAGTTATTGTTCACAGTGACTTTACAGAGCACATACTATATTTAAGTTGAGCTTTAAAATATTTTTGAAGGCAAAAAATGATGATGACTAGTAATCCAGGCCAATGGCTGGACCTGGACAAAACAGAGTACTGGCCCTTCATCTCCCTGGGACAGGTCTGCTGAGGCTGCTGGCTAACGTGCTTTGGAGTGCTACAGGGAAAACAATGAGGAGGCAGGGGCTAGGAGGGCATCTTCTGGGGAGGCATGTGACTTACATCATAGAGCCACGAGGAAGTCTGCAGAAAAGCATACCCTTCTGTTTTACAGGTGGGGCACAGACATCAGGACATCAAGATCAAACTGGCCAGGTATGTGCCCTTGAGCTAGTGCTTGGCTTCCTTCTTAATAAATGTGTTAGAGATGGTATTAGGGATCTTTGCTGCAAAGATTTAGACAAAGCACATAAAAGCCTTGGCCCAGTGCCTGGCACACAGTAAGTGCCTACCAAGGGTTAGCAGCTGTCATTGAGCAGTAGAATATAAGACGTGCTGGGCCGGGCCAGGCTGGGCCCCCAAAAGCCTCTTTATCTTGCTTCCCACGAGACAGAGGTGAAAGTAACAGTTTTAGGCAGTTTCCCAAATAGCCCTTTTGTCTTAACTTTAAGGTCTTATTTAAATCTGATTTATAAATTACTCTTAGGGTATACAATGAACATTAACTTGGTTTATAATGTATAGCTTTGTCTTTAAAGGGGTCTGAGGTAGTTCACAACTAGACACAACTTTCACAACAGAATTATAAACAAGTCAAACCACAATAATATGACAGGGAGAGAGAGGGGGAGATTCACGATTATGTGGGAAAAGGTGGGATTAATTTCATCCTAGAAAGAAATGTAACAATATGCTTTCCTTTATTTTTCCTAAAAATGAAGTCAAATCAACAGCTAGCATCATTTATTTCAGGCTGTATAAACAGAAATGCATTTTGATTTTGTTCATAAATACAAAACTTTTCTGTCACTAATTTCTTACAAAAAACATGAGATCTTTTGACAATCAATAGAATCCTCAGCAATAATTGTACAGAATATAAACATATTCTTTTTGTTATGGCTACCTCATCTACCACCATGTAAACTGAGGTTGTCGGGTGATGTGGTGATTCAGAGAAGGCACCTCAGGAGGGAAAAAGTGGGAAAAACAAGGCACTTATCACCTAGTAGCTCTGCTGTGTGACTGGGGGAGAGTTACTTAATTTCTCTCAACTTTCTTACTGATAAATGGGGATGATACTTAAAACAGGAGGATGCTTAGAGCGTGAAATGAAGAAGGTGCCTTCAGGTGCCTAGTACACTGTGTCTCTCCCTTTCTCCTGAGCAGTGGTGTACAGTGCTTTTGTTTATTTAAGGGTAGGGAGAACTGGAAAAATAGAAGGAAAGGGTATTCTGTTAAGTTACACCAGGCCTGAGCTCTTGTTGTATCATGAGCAATGAACGACTTCATGAAGTCAGAGAGCTTCTCGGGCTGGCTCACAGCATAAATCACACACAAATGCAGCATGTATCCGTAGGGCGCAACTTGGTTGTAATGGGATGTTTAGTCACGTTCTTCATATACAGCTGTTTTACACACTGAGCACAGGACTATCCTTCACTTCCACACAGAAATCAATGTTCTCTCTTCTTGAAATCTGAGTCCTCTTATCTTTTACATTTTTGTCTAATATTCCACTTTCCTTCAAACCTATGATCAACCACATAGAGCCAGTGACAGTGACTGTGCCTTTGTCCCACTTCTGGGAACGGCAGGGAGCAGAGCTCACTGTGGGGAGCTAGAAAGCAGACAGGATGCAGTTTCTGTGGTTCCAGGCAACTGTTAGTAGGAAAACAGATTTTTTAAGTTTCTGGAAGACATGAAAAATTTTCTCGTTTTCTCCTAAACTTTTTTTTTTTTTTTTTTGAGACAGGGTTTCACTTTGTAGTTCAGGCTGGCTCTGAGCTCACTATGTAGCCTAGGCAAGCCTTGAACTCAGCAATCCTCCTGTCTCTGCCTCCCGAGTGCTGGGATTACAGGCGTGAGCCACCATGCCCGGCACTGTGGTATGTGGTATTGATAGCTGGTGGGCGTGAGTCTCCACGTTCAGCATTGTATGTGGTCACGGGGATTGAACTCAGGACCTTGTGCTTGTGAGGCAGGCGCTGGAACCACTGAGCTAACCCTCCGGCCCCTCCTAAACTTTTAAGAAAAGTAAGACATTAGATATTTGACAGAACGTCCTATTTTAAAAGACAAGAGAAAGGGGTTGTGTGGTCTGTGACTCAGAGGTCTCCTGCCGCAGAACCTGCGAGGCGCTTTCCCAGCACATGGAGGGCAGAGTGGGTGCGGATGGAGTAACAGCGCAGAGGAGGAAGCATTCCGAGTCCCCTGGCCCGGCCGGCCCTGCCTCTCAGTAGTGCACTTGAAAGGAGAGAGAACTTCTTCAAGCAGAGCTCTTTTCCTCTGTCCCCTCATGTTTCCCTCTCAGAAAGACAGTACAAAGAGGAAGTTGTCAGATCCACGGAGACGCTGAATTCTAAACAGCAAAGCAAAAACTGCTCATCACCCACTAAGGAAAAGCCTGTAAAAGGGAATCAATTAATGTGGATTGTGCTGGAGGATTGAGAAGTAATTGCTTCAAGAAGGGGCTGGAGTCTATTCGCATTTGCTTGGTGAGGGTGCTCTGCTGTCCAGAGTCACTGAAGGCAGCGATGGGTAAAAATGGTACCAGGAGCTGGAGGCTTATTAGAATGACACAGACCTTCTTCCGGCAGTAAAGTGCATTAGGACCATTTACCTCCTTTGAAGAGACAGGAAGGTGCTTCTGCGAGGAGCAGCACACGTGTTACACTTCCTCTTTTATGGTTCTGGTGACAGACTGAATACTGAGGTCAGGGAATTAAGTGATATTGTAGAAATGCCAAATACTAAAGAAGTATGTTTTATCTTCTGGACTGCAGTGTTTATGGAAAATATTACTTCTTGTCCAACTGTTTTTTTCTCTTGCAGTGCCTGAAAAATATCTTCAGAAAATGAATTTAGAGATTTAAAAATGTATGTTTTTCCTTTAAGGGCTAAGCATTTATCTTGAAAGATACACTGATGTTTTTACAGCAGAAAGGGAGGCAAGGTCATACAAATACACAAAACTCTTACCAGAATATTTTACATAATTACTGAAAAAGTGATACATTGTAGTGTGTGAATTTATTCACATTGTCATAGTCACTGGTCAATTTTAATTGTGACCCTTAACCCCACATACTCTACCCTCCTTCCTTTCCCACATCCCAGCTGAGTCCATAGACAGGACTCTTAATTATCAAAACCAGGATGAAGATATTTATTTTACTTTAATCTTTCAAATTTCATAATTTACCTAAAGTTGTTCTATAGGAGAAGTGGTCTGTTGAATATTTTGCTGGAATAAAAAGAATGTGATAAAATGAAAAAAAATATGTGGCCAACAGTGGTTTGGGTGAATCTGAACAGTTAGATCCATCACCTGAGAACCTGGAGTAAGCGCTGGTGAGACCCGTGCGGAAGGGCTCAGTCCCGCAGCGAAGTTCACGACAGTGCTTCAGGCCTTTCTTATAGGTTTCATTTTTATGTCTTTTTGCAAGAGCATGAATAAAGTAACACATTTAACCGTGAGTGTGAAGGCTTTAATGACTATATTGATAATTCTACTTGCTTTGATGACTGGACTGATGAGAAGAAATACCAAGAAGTATGAAGACGGATAGTTCTTCAAACTAACTGATGGCTGTGATCTACTTTTAAAAATAGATCCTAGATCTTTCATCAAGAATTTGATTGCCAAGTTCTAGATGGGGCAATTTTGCCATTATTAATCAGCCAGCCTTGGAAACCAAAAGTGGAGTCTAGATGTGCTAAGTGAATATCAGAACACAGGAGGATCGTGCCGATATCCGCGTCACACCCCACCCTAGATCAAGGAGGGGAACTACCAGGCCAGGTGACTGTGTGGCTGGGGGAGGACCTAGGTACTCGCCTCATCCTTACAGTACTAGAGCTGCAGTACAGTCAGACCTGTTTACCCTCTTTCCTGAAAGTGGCAGTTTGATGAGATGGAGGAAGTGGGATGAGAAATGAAACCACATTTGCATGTTATATGCAAAACAGAAAAGGAGTGAGTCAGTGTTTCTCAAATATTTAGATTCACTGCTTCTCCTGCAATTTCAGTTGCTAGCAACAGGAGTCCTGACGGTTTCTCATCCAACCTCTCACTCTGATGATCCTCTTACTGTCCCTGCTCTTGGCTCCGCGGGATGTGTGCAGCAGCGAGGTTACGATGACTGACAGGAAGAGACAGCTTCAAGGGGAGAAGACTGCAGGGAGACGCACACAGACTGAGGCTAGTGGGAAGCAATGCCACACAGCCTCCAGCTGCTAACCCAGAGCTGGGCGAGAGCTCCTCTCCCGAAGGAGAGACAAGGGACAAGGGACACTGACTGAGCGGCTGGGGCTGCCTGATCTCAGTGAAAGCAACAAGGGAAGGGGTCAGCGCCTCTCTCCCGCCACGCAGCAGAGCTGCTACACAGATGCAGACCAGGGGCTACAGTTCACGCAATAGGGAGCCATGAGCTCAATCTCTTCGAAAAATACTGAGTGCTGTGATGTAACGAACGCCATGCTAGTAGTAGGGGCTGGGTCTGTGAACAAAAACAAGTGACAGGAACCTTGTTCACAAGAGCTTACAGTTTAGCAGGAGGAAAGACTATCTCATCAAAATCACATTACAGGGCCAGGGATTTAGCTCAGTGGTTCCAGCATGTGCCTGGCAAGCACAAGGTCCAGAATTCAATCCCTCGTAGCACGTACCACACTGCTGGGTGTGGTGACTTATGCCTATAATCTCAGCACATGGGAGGCAGGGACAGAAGGATTGCTGAGTTTGAGGCTTGCCTGGGCTACATAGAAAGCTCAGGGCCAGCCAGAAATATAAAGCGGGACCCTGTCTAAAACAAAAACAAAAAACTAACTAACTAACTCACTCACTCACCCACTAAGTAAATAAAAATTACACTGCAGCCAGCTCTGACCTGAGGATAGACAAGGTCTTCAAGGGAGGTGGAATCTCAGCTAAGACTTGAAGGCTACAGAGGATTCTGAAAGGCAGAAGAGGAAAACATAAGAGCGGAAGTAGGCCAGTGAGGCAGGTGTGTGAGGATGAGTGCCTGAGACAGGAGATGCAACCCTGGCTGCTGCAGAACCCCTCAGCAGCACAATTTGGGATGTAGTGTTTGGGGTGCTATGAGCAAAGCTCTCATTAGCTGGGGAAAGAGAGGATGTACACAGGACAGGACAAGACCAACAGGGAAGCAGGAAGATGGGCCCTGGGACCCTAAAACTCAGTCTCCTACATCCATATAACAAAATCTCTACTAACCATGAAAAAGCTGGAGAGTCACTATCTCAGAAGGCCCAAGCAGCTGCAGGATTCAGAATCATCCCCGTGGATTACATAGTGTTCTATGGCTACCACTAGGTGGCGTGAAACCCAAATTTAGACCTGGCTAGGTTTGCAGGTGGGGTTGGAGCCTCAACCAACCCTTGCCAGCTGGCTGGTTTATCCTGGCCTCATTGCTAGTTAACCTCACAGTAAGCACATGGTTTACATCAGTGGTTCTCCAAGTATGGTCTTCATGCCTCTATCAGCACTAGGAACTCAACAAAAATGCAAACTACCAGGCTTGACTACACACGCTGAGCCAGAAAAACTTGTGTGTGTGTGTGTGTGTGTGTGTGTGTGTAGGGACTCTGCTTCAACAAGGTCTTTTAAAAGTGTGACATACTATAATTTACCAGTTTACCTGCTGAGCACATGTTTTTAGTTCATTAATTCAAAAGATTGGTGGTGTAGACATTCAATGGTTTTTATTGAGAGTACTCAGTGTGGTATGCTAAAGTATAATGGCTAATTTGGAAATGCCACCCATTTCTATTATTTGACTTCTTTCCTTCCCTCCCTTCCGTTCCCTACTCCTTTCCTTCTTCCTCCCTTCCTTCCTCTTTATCTCTTCCTTTTTCTCTTTCTCTCTTCCCCTCCTCTCTCCAGATTGAACCCAGGGCCTTTATTTTTCCTTTCAGACAGGGTCTTGCAAAGTCATTATACTGCACAAGATAGGCACAAACTTGAGATCTTTCTGCCGGAGCCTCTCAGGGGTGCTGGGATTATAGGCACATGGCACCACACCTGGCCTGATTTGATTTGTAGGCTAGTAATATCAGTGCTTATGAGTAACTTCTCTGTGCATGTATGCATGGGGGAATTAAACACAGGCTCTGTGGGAAGAAAACCAACAGAATGATTACAGTACTCTTCTTGTCTCTGTTGTGGTAACACACAACTGGTAAGAAATAGACTTTTTATTGAATTAAAATTCTAAGTGCAGAGAACCAGAATTGATTTAAATGATTAAATCCCAGAACAACCACTTTCAAATAAACTCATCCAGAATCCAAACGACTTAACAATGACAGTCAGTATTTACAGGTAATTGAACACTTCTGCCTTGGCACATCAGCAGTCTAACATTTCGGGGTATATAAGTTGAAAAGCAGAGTCATGCCTCAAAGAAATCAGACTGATGATGAGCCAGTAAGTTAAAAATCAATTAGTCATGTATTTTCAGTGCTGTTCCACTGATACATACTAACACTTAGAATCAGGCTTCATAAATTACAATGTAAATAAAATTTTTATTAGTATTATATGTTTGTAATGCAAAGTGATTACATTCATCTTGAGGGCTGATACATTTACATATCATATCTTGACCATTTCTATTCCTCATGCCCTTCTCTTTCCCCTTAAAATGCAAGTTTTGGGAAGACAGAAAGAATTTTTCACTGTCTTGACTACTGAGGTGTCTCTAGTGCTTGGAGTAAGGTCAGACATATGGGAGCTATTTAGTATATTGGTTAAATAAATGTATGAATGAGTCCCCCAAAACTGACAGGTGGCACTGTTCAACAAAATTTCCTGGGATAACAGAAATGTTCTATAAGTTGTATTCTCCAGTAAAGCAGCTACAAGCTATAGGTAGCTACTGAGCACTTAAAATACAGCTAGTTTAACTGGCAACTGAACTTTAAATTTTAATTAATTTCACTTTAAATAGCTACCTGTGGCCAGCGATTATCATACTGAACAGCATAGTTAACAGAGGCTGTGGAAAATGTGTGTATAGGGAAAACAAAATAAAGTAAAACTAGAAGTGAGTGTGGGATGCGGAGAATGGGCCTGTCGCCTCTGACCCTGGGAAGTGGCTCTGGTAAGGCACGCTGGTAGACAATGCTGGATTCAACTCATGAGAGGCTGTGGCTGTGGCTGCCAGGCCAGGGAGGACTGAGCTTCACATTGACGGAGGAGATGCCACTTTCTCCTTTCTCCAGGGCACAGCCAGTGGGAGAGGGGCTACTGGACAGCTGGCTACAGACAGAAAACACCCAAAGAAGCAAAAGCCGTAAAGTACAAGGACTCCTCTCTCATCTGAGCCTGTGTTCTGGATCGTGCTGAGGGAGGAGACCACATTCCAAGTGGAATTGGACAACTAGGAGTTAACTGTGTTATTAACCAACTGTGGGTTAACTAGGAAGCCATGCTCTTTTGTAAAAGTTCCTGAGTAGCTATGACAACTTCTGTAATCTCACCAAAGGGGCATAACAGACTCAGAAGGTCCTGCCAGAACTCTTTGCTCTCCCCACTCTGTGGGTCTGCTTGGTGTGAATCCTGCTTGCTTTATTCCTGGAGAAATGCCAAAGGAATTAAGCTCTGAGGAAGTTAAAAAAACAACAACAACAACAACAACAACAAAAAGAAAGCTATATAAAGAAACACAAAGTTCTATTCCGGGCTCTTGAAACTGACAGGAATCATGCACTCAGCTGATGCAGTATTAAAAGCTGCTTTTTGCTCCTGTCTTTATGTTCAAGAGTTACCCAGGCTTGAGTCCTCACTGTCTGCTGCTTCAGTGCTATCTAGTCAGTTCTTTTCACTCACTCAAATATTTCCCAAAGGTAAGTGCCACCTCATTTTCTTTTCTTCCTTTTTTTCAGAGGTCTTTAAATCAAAGACTGATTTGTGGGGTTGAGTTAGGCTTTAAGGTTCTAGAGCTTGCACCAAACACAAGAAATATTGAGGGGGGCCCACTGTATACCGGGAGCTGCGTGGACTCGGCTGCTGGGTGCCATCTGTTTCTGGCGGACTGAAGCCTGCCCACCGGCCCACTGTATCCTGGAGCTGTGCAGTGAGGAGTCAGGTACGGACCCTGGGCCCCAGCCGCACCACGGAGGGTTGAGGGCCTCCGCCCAGCCCCAACCCCACCCCGGAGCTGCGTTGTGAGGACTCAGGTCCTAGAGGAGCTAGAGCCATCTCCTGCGTCCCTCCACAGGAGGTGTGCACCTGAGCCACACTGAGAGACCAGGCAAGATAAAAAAAAAAAAAAAAAAAGGGGGGAATCTAGCTTCTATTTTGCCATCTGCTCCTAGATCCCTCTATTCACCTCTTGTCCTCACACCCTCTCCTATCTTCCTGTCAGAAGCAATACCCAGAAGTAAGATTCTTAGGCTGCCCTATTTCTTCTTCTGTACTGTTATAAGAAGCTGTGCAAAGCCTCCAACGGTCTCACAGCATACAGTTGGTACTGTTGTACATATGCCCTTTTATCCTGTAGTACCAACTGGCATATATGAGGTGCTAGGGTATAGGTGATCTTCTAAATCTGCTAACCCTATTTCATTCTCCTCCTGTCTCCCTACCTCTCTGATTTCCCAGTGACTTTTTATCCCCAAAGGGTTCAGGGGCTACATTTACAATCTGTATGTTGTATACACATTGCTGATTAATTCTAAATTCTGGCATATAGACATAGAGGTAACTCCTAAGCTCAAAGTCTCCAGAATAGAATTTAACAAAACTTTTTATCTTATTTACTGTGTTTAATACCGATATTGACATTTATTGTATTATGGTAACAAACATGATGTGATTGTTCTGCTCAAATACCTCCCATGATGTGTCAGAAGTGAGAACTCTCAAGGGTCATTACAGATTCAAGGAGGACTCCCCAGGAAAATGCCACATCCAAAGGGCCCCAGATAATAGAAAGAGATCTGCAACAAACATTGCCCCGTCATCAGACAAAGAAGAGCATTAATAACAACGAAAGAGTAGAAATGAGAAAATACATAAAATACCAGACACAAAGATCACCACCACAGGGAAATTCAGAGAAAAGGGAAATAGGGCAAACTGAAACTCAAACACTTGGAGATGGTAACTAAAGCAGATCTAGTAAAATGGAAATCAGAACTCATCTCTGAGATCAAAACACGGATACTGTCCACAGTGAAAGACATCATTAAAGAAGAGATCAACGAGATGATAGAATCCAAGATAGCAGAAGCAATGGAACTTTTTAAACAGCTTCAAGCAGAGCTCCAGGGAATGATGAAGGAGAACAAAAGCTTGCGCAGTAGGATGAATGAAGCAGAGAACTGAATCTCAGACCTAGAGGACAGCATAGCAGCCAGCAAGCAGGAAAGGTATAATCTATGGAAAAGAGCAAGGGACCATGAGAAATCAATTCAACAGCTTCTAGATGACTCAAAGAAAAATAATATAAGACTGATTGGAGTCACTGAGGAAGCAGGAGACAGTGTAAAAGACATAAAAAAGCTATTGTCAGAGATAGCAACAGAAAACTTCACAGGAAAAGAAATAGACATACAGATAAATG
>PVIC010048939.1:0-13335 GCA_004025085.1 Thryonomys swinderianus
TCTCTCTCTCTTTCTCTCTCTCTCTTTCTTTCTTTCTTTTCTTTCTTTCATCTTTTCTCTTTTCTGTAATCAGCAGGTCAAAACTTTGGGCCCTTCTTAACCCTAATTCAAACATCACTTCAGAAGTTAACACATTTGAGTTCTAAAAGCAGTGCTTTTAACTTCTGTCCCATGGTCAATAAGAGGCTAAATCGATCTATAAACAGTGTCAGATGGTGTCTCACACATGGCACTTAAGAAACCTTACTCCTGATAGTGTCTTGACCTCAGGCCCCCAGTCAGGCAGTCTCAGTGACACTGAACAGGAAAGCATCAAAGGAAGGCCTGTGCGGTCCCACGAGCCGACAGCGCTTTGGCCTCTGAGGTGAGGTACTGTGGATGGAGTAGGGTGTTGAAGACAGGGCAGGCATGGAGCTGACATGGCCACTGAGCATTTAGTTCTGCTTGTCACGTGACTACAACTGACAGCTTTTTTTTTTTTTTTTCTATTTATTCCATTTCTTAGCCTACCTTCTTTTTAGGTGAACTAAAAGCTTTGTGTTGATGGAGTTTGGGTTACCTTTCTAGGAAGCTAGGACAAGGCAAGCCCAGAACTGGGAGGCTCAGCACAGTCTTTTGGGGATAGTATAATTAGTATGTGCCACAGAACTGCATTGGTTTTAGTAAAACTCCTGCAGAGTCTCTGGCAGACACTGCTGATTACCCAGTGGTCTCTGCAGGCTTCACTCCTTCACAGTGACAGCTTCCTGGTGTTTCTGTCTGAGGGACTTCCACGACCACCATGACAAGGTGCCTGATGTCTGCAGGAGGTGTCAGTCCTTGGAGCCCCACTTCTGCGTCCTCGATGCACAGTCCTGGCGTGTGTCCTGTGTAGGCTCTCAGGATCTATCAGTGGGGCCATGCCTACAGATTCCCACAGGCTGACCCGAGAACCTTGTATGCAATGTGGCTGAAACATACAGTGAACATTTATAATTTTAAAAATGTTATTGCAATGAAAGACACATTGCAATTGATCCCCCTTTGCCTCAAACATACTTATCCCCTCATTCTTGCCACTTTCTGAAGCAGTTCTGGAAGTCTTGTATGTGTCTTTAGTTTCACTGGTATGGCTTCTTTCTTTTAAAGTTGATTTTATTCATATAATTTATACTTAACATTATGATCACATTCAACATTGAGGATTTATGCTTGTACATGACACATCTTGATTATCTTGATTCTCATTTTTCCCTTTTCCCCATCCTCTCTACAACCTCCAACTCCTATTTACATAAGTTTTGTTCCCTTCTTTTTACTATCAAATTTTTCTTTCTCCTCATTACTCTTCCTTACTTCCTTTTCTCTTTTTCTCTTTGCACATTTTCTTCCTATTTTGCATTACTTATCATAAAGTTCAGCATTCATCTACAATTCAGTTTTTCATAGTAGAGAAAAGATATAATATTTATACATCTGTGTCCTGTTTATTTCACTACTGAGTATGTCTTCAAGGTACATCCATTTGAGTATAAATGACTCAAATTTATCATTCTTTATGGCTGAGTAACACTCCATTTTATTTTATTTTTATTTTTATTTATTTATTTTTTTGAGACAGGGTCTTGCTTTGTAGTTCAGGCTGGCCCTGAGCTCACTATGTAGCCCAGGCAAGCCTGGAACTCAGCAATCCTCCTGTCTCTGCCTCCCGAGTGCTGGGATTACAGGCATGAGCCACCACGCCCGGCACTGTGGTATGTGGTATTGATGGCTGGTGGGTGTGAGTCTCCATGCCCAGCATTATATGTGGTTATCGGGGATCAAACTCAGGACCTTGTGCTTGCGAGGCAGGTGCCGGAACCACTGAGCTAAACTTCTGGCCCTATTTGAATATTTTTTTAAAAACACATCTTCTTTACCCAGTACCCCATTGACGGGCATTTGGGTTGTTTCCAAGATTTACCACAAGCTGAACTGCTATAATGCACATGGGTACACATATGTCACTGTGGTATGATGCTTTTAATTCTATGGTGTACATATCTAGCAAGGGAATAGCAGGGTCAAATGGGACCTTGAGTCCTAGTATTTTAAGGAATCTCCACATTGATCTATATAGTGGTATAGCTTCCTTGATAGGAGCTGGTGTTTGATGTCTTTCCAGCCTTGATTTTCCAATGATTTCTTTATAGAAGGGATGTGGATTCTGTGCTACTGGTACTACTATGTGGCTCTCTGGCTATGTGCAGCTTCTAGTCTGGAAGCAGTTTGGATCAGGGATGTCTGAGCTGGCAGTAGAGTTGGAAACTTTCTTCTGAAATCAATAGCAATGAAAGTCAAGGGGAGCAGCATGACTTGAGGAAGCCCACCCAGCTAAGAGAGAGAAAATTGGAGCCAGAATCTTATTTCCTTCTTTTGATTGATGTGTTTCTATTAATTCATGGGCCACAGTTTTGATAGCAAGCTCTAAGAGCCAAGCCTTCTGAGGTGGTAGGCTAATAGCTAAAGAAATCCACTGGATCCAAAATCTGTGACTGTGAAATTGGAAGACATTTAAGGAAGGGTTTAACCTACATCTCAGTGGCTGTAGCTACTCAGAAATGCTTTCCTGCTGATTTGATATGATGTATTATCCAATAGAATTCCAGCTCTACATGTATCATATAGAAAAGGAGGACCAAATAATTTTATCTTAAAAATTGAACTTTCAGGAGCCGGAGGTTTAGCTCAGTGGTTCCAGTACTTGCCTAACAAGCGCAAAGTCTCTGGTTCTATCCCCAGTAGCCACATAGAACAATACAGGGTGTGGTGACTCACTCCCACCAGCAATCAGTACCACATACCACAGTGCTGGGTGTGGTGGCTCATACCTGTAATCCTAGCATTTAGTAGGCAAAAGCAGGAGGATTGCTGAGTTCTAGGTTTACCTGAGCTACATAGTGAGCTCAGGGCCAGCCTGAACTACAAAGTGAGACCCTGTCTCAAAAAAATAAAAAAAAATTGAGCTTTCAGATAGGTAACTTGATATGAGGCCTTGGATCAGTAGGTCACACATACATTATTTAGCTTTGGTTAGTGTATATCCAAGCTGGCAAGTTGGTAACAGGGCTAGCAGAGAAAGAAAACAGGAGTGAAGGAGAAGGTTAAGAAGTTGAGCCTCTTCAGAATGTGAAAGTGATTGAGAGACAAATACAGACATGAAAATGTCTCATTGGTGGGGTGGGGATTTAGCTCAGTGATTTCAGTGTCTGCCTAGCAAGTCCAAAATCCTGAGTTCTTCTCCAGTAACCGCATACCACAGTGCTGGGTTGTAGTGACTCACAACCACCAGTAATCAGTACGACACACTACAATGCTGGACATGGTGTCTCATACCTATAATCTCAGCATTTGGGAGGCAGAGGCAGGAGAATATCTGTGAGTTGGAGGTTACATAGTGAGTTCAGGGTCAGTCTGATCTACAAAGCAAGACCTTGTCTCAAAAAGAAAAGGGGGGGAGGGAGGGAGAGGAGAGGGAAGGGAGGGAGGGAGGGAGGAAAAAAAAGAAAATGTCTCATTGGTTCTGTTTCTTGTGTCAACACAAATGGGTGTCTAGACTTTAATCAAAACCAGTTAGGTGATAATATTCTCAACATGTTATAGGACTGAATTCATGCTGCCAATTATAGGGTAAATGACAAGTATTACTGTGTAAAGCACTGCTGGTTTCCTGGATGATCATCATATGCTGTTTTGTGTTCTATCTGAGGAAAATGTTAAGTGCTGGAAAATCCAGCATAGTGTAAGACCCCTTTAGACTCTCACGAGGGCCAATATCCAAGGGTTGCTGGGGTGCTCTGTGAAAGGCACCAGTCCTGACCCTAGGTGTACTTCACTGGAATCGGCATTTTTAATAAATCATGAGGTGACTTACATGCACACTAAAGTTTAAGCAGAAGTGTGGCAAGTAAGAAGTGCTGCTCAAAGTAAGTGCACATTCCTGGAGAGAAGACACTAAAAACCATGTCATGCAGAAATAGACTGCTCAGGCCAGAGATTTAGCTCAGTGGCTCCAGCGCCTGCTTCACAGCACAAGGTCCTGAGTTTGATCCCCATAACCACATACAACAATGCTGGATATGGTTACTCACACCCACCAGCAATCAGAACCATATACCACAGTGCCGGGTGTGGTGGCTCTAACCTGTAATCCCAGCACTCCAGAGGCAGAGGCAGAGGCAGGCGGACTGCTGAGTTCAAGGCTTGCCTGGGCTACATAGTGAGCTCAGGGCCAGCCTGAACTGCAAAGTGAGACCCTGTCTAAAAAAAAAAAAGGAAAGAAAAATAGACTGCTCAAGAAGACTTACAGACAAGTTCAAAACAATATAAATTGGATTATCAGTAGAGTAGCCTAGTACACAGTGTTGCCAGCTAATGTTAAACAGTAGAAAACCAAGCATCTGCTTCTACTTTTTTCAAGTTTGAGTGTGGGGGAAGATGTTATTTACATTTATACCTTGCTTCATTTCAAAAAGGACAAAGACTTAGGCACAACAGGTATTACTGCAGAGACAAACACCACTGTTCAAGGACTGTTGTGGTTCCTGTTGTTTTTAGACTCTACATTAAATAAGTCTCAGAAGCATCAAATTACTTCCCTGTTTCTGAACCCACAGAGGTAAGTGCCAGTCTTATTTTTGAAATATCACTAGCTTTTATTAGTGGAAAGAAATATTTATAATGATAAAAGTTAGTTTCCTGCTTGTTTTTTTATTTAAGACCAGGGAAGGCATAACTTGTTCCACAAAGCCTAATTAAATAGGTTTTGTGGGGTGAGAGTTAAAGAAGATAAGAAAGTTAAAGACAATAAGAGAGTTAAAGAAATAATGTTAAAGATTTAAGAAGCATTTTTTATTAATAAGGTTTAACAGATTGATTACAAAACATTTAAAAAATTCATTAAACTCACTACTTGTTATGTAGCAGTAGCTCATGGATACATGAAGGAGCCACTCACAGTTCTTGGCTGCCACACAGAGCTGTCTCTTGCTAGAAGGCAGTGGGAAAAGGTTTCTGCTCGGACAGCCAGCTTCATCCTTCAGAGCTGAACGTGCCTGAGCTAGGTGTGGGTTATCAGAGGGCAGAAGAAGGATGAGCCACAGAAAGGTCTTTTCTGCTCCCCTCTTGTAAGAGCCCCCTGAAAGGCTAGTACCCTGGCATCACAATTTTCAGCTATCATGTACTTCTCAATGTGAATGTACTGCCTTCAATTATGGATGAAGAAGGCTTGAATTGCTTACAGTACTTTGTCTTCCCATCCTACATGGTTCCACAAACCTCCATCTTCTCTTAGGGTAGTATTTCCAAAGAGTACAAGAGGTATCCCTGAGACACAAGAACTTTTTTTAATTGAACTCTTTATTGGTACATTTTATTATTTGTTTATTTAAATTGAATTCTTTATTGGTGCATTTTATATACAGCTCACACTGAACATTGGAGAATTTGTACCAGTATATGACAGAAGTTAATTCTCATTTTTTTCCCATATCCCTACCCACCCACAACCCCCCACCCCTTACATACAGGTTCTTTCTTTTTCTTTCCAAATCATATTTATTTTTTTCCCCTCATTATGTTTCCCTACCACATTCCCTTTGAGTATTTCCTATTTCACAAAATCTATCATACATTTTAGAACTCATTTACATCTACAGGTTTTCATACCAAAGATAAGGTATTTACATATCTGTGATCTATTTATTTCACTTATTACTGTGTCCTCAAGGTGTGCAAAATTTTTTGATAGCATGGTGATTTATATATCTCTTTTATTTAAAGGTTAATAGGTGTGCTATTTTTGTAATATTTCATGAAGACATTTATAAACAGTCACCGGTTTGTCATTTAGGATGTTGTTATAAAATTTATCTTAAAATTTATTTAAATGATATTGAGCTGGTATAAAAATATTACATTAATGTCTTGAAATGAGAAATGAATATAAGTAAAAAATGGTAGAATAATATTCAGTTATTGATCAAAACAAAACATTTGCAACACTAATTTGAATTAATGAAAGTATATTTCTGAATCTATTAGTGCTAGGGTCTAAGGGCCAGTAGGGCAAGAGTGACTAAATCTGAATACTCTCAAGGCAAATTTTCATGTATTAACTAATTCATCATGTAAAGAATAAAAGATGTACAGAATGGTAATTATTGGGCACTGGGATAAAATGTTAATTCCAGTCACCACTTACTATAACTAAAGGTGGTTGAGAAAGGCCATGGGTTTTACAATAAGGAGATCAACTCATACAGGTCACGTACTTGCACTGACAAAAGTGGTTTTGTGTGTTATTTTTCAAGGGCTTGGATATAGGTACTTAACCAAGAATATGGCACTGGAAGATGTAGAGAGTGAACAGAGAAAAAGGAAAGGAGAAAGAAAGTTAAGAAAAGGGTATAGGATTATGTTTGGCACTGTTAGGAGGAACTGTTAGAAGGAGCTGATTGCATAACGATCCTTTGACTTTTCATATAAAATGCACTTCAAGAGCATATCTTCAAGAACAGGATTAAGGTATTTCCCCACCTCCTCCCATTGCCCTGTAGTGAAACTTGTCCCTGAGGGATTTAACATCCTTCTTCCTCACTTGTAGGTCCTTCTGCATGCAGGGTGGAAGAGGAAAAGCCAAAATAATCAGGATTTGCCCTAGCTTTTGCTTTGTGAGCCTGAGGAGCAAGAGGGGGAGCTGAAAGCCTCAGTTACAGTGTTCTTGGGTGGCTCTCCAGAGCTTCTCTGTACAGTATTCCACATATGAACATGCAAATAAAGGAAGAATGTAATAGCTACATTTGAAAACAACTGTCAAAACAAACTCTCCCCCTGAAAGATATGGCAGTCAATGAGATATTTAAAGGGATGCCAAACATTTGCTCATCTGTGCCTTAGAAAGACACAGTTTTGTGGGAGTCTCTATGTTTATGCCTGCTTCAGTGTCTGGTCTTCTTTTTCTTTCTCCCCGCCCCTCCATTCCACTCTTCTCCCTACATTTCTTCTTTTTCTTTCTACCCTTCCCTCTCCCCTCATTTGTTTCCTTAGTCTCCTCTCCTCCCCTTACCTCCCTTTCTCTTTCTCCATATCCTTCTCATCCCTTCATATCTTTTTTTTGTAGTACTGGGAACTGAACCCAGAGCCTTCACTCTAAACTGTATCCCAGCTTTCTCTTTTTAGAAATTATTTTGATATAGGGATCTTTATAGTCACTAAGTTGCCCAAGGTGTCTTTAAACTTGGGATCCTCTTGCCTCAGTCTCCCAGAGTGTTAAAATTGTAGGCATTCACCACCAGGCTCAGTTTAAAAAAACACATGCTTATTAGAAAATGAATGTAGGTCTGACCATTTTCACTTCCTGAGTAGGAATCTGTTCAGATAATTATTATATAAGTGAGATGTTTCAATTAGCTCCTGCTGTGTAACAAAGAACACTAAAATTTAGTGGTGAAATAATCACCACTTATTACTTTTCATAAGTCTGAGGGTTGACCTGCAGGGAAGTTCTGCTGACCTGGGCTGAACTTTGTTGATTTACCCTGGGTCCATTATAGATGGAATATTGCTAATCTGAAAACTCCAAATCCAAATATTCCCAAATTTGAAACTTTTTGAGCAGTAATACAATGACTTAGTGGAAAATTACACATCATGAGACTTTGTTTCATGCATAAAATAATTAAAGATATTGTAAACAGTACCTTCAGGCTACATGTAGAAGACATGTGAAATATAAATGAATTTCATGTTTCATCTTGGGTCCCATCCACAAATTATCTTGTTATGTGAGGGTAAATATTTCCAATTCTGGAAATATGTATTCTGAAACACTTCTGTCCCCCAGGCAGCTGGGACAAAGGATACTCAGCCTATTTTAACTTCTGTTCTGCTGGGACTTGTGCTTGTCCTCTGTGTTATCTCCTGACCTTTAATGGGCTACTCTGGTTTATTAATCTGGTAGAGATTGAGTTCCCAGAAAGTGAGCAAAAGGTAGCAAGATCTCTTGAGACCTGTATTTGGATCTGGCCCTCTGTGCCTTCTGCTACATTTCTTGGGCCAAAGAAAAGTGGTATAGCCAAGTCAAGGTCCAAGGGATGGAAAATAGACTCCCATGTTTCATGGGAGAAACTGCTAAATCACATTACACAGGAGAGAAACAGAGGGAATTTTGAAGTTAATTCACTATAGCAAGATAGGCTGATTTTTTTTTTTTTTTCTTTTTGAGACAGGGTTTCGCTTTGTAGTTCAGGCTGGCCCTCAGCTCACTATGTAGCCCAGGCAAGCCTTGAACTCAGCAGTCCTCCTGTCTCTGCCTCCCGAGTGCTGGGATTACAGGCATGAGCCACCATGCCCTGCACTGTGGTATGTGGTATTGATTGCTGGTGGGTGTGAGTCACCAGCAATGGTGTATGTGGTTACTGGGATCAAACTCAGGACCTTGTGCTTGTGAGGCAGGCGCTGGAACCACTGAGCTAAATCTCCAGCCTTAGGCTGATTGTTTTAATAAATATCAAATCAGGATTTAATAGTATAAAGTTTATTTCTTATTATCACAATTTAATAAGGACTGTTCCATGCAGTCATTCAGCTACCCAGACTCCTGTCTAGTTGCTACACCATTCAAGGCAATAGTGTGCTTCACTGAGGGTTCAGTTTTCAGCCATGGTTGGATTTTGGTTATATGGTTGAACACCTCCTTCACAAAGGAGGCTGGGAAATGTGGTTCACATGTGTTAGAGAAAAGGGAAGATGATTGGCTGAATACCTGGCTTAACTTTGCTGTAGTTACAGACTCTGACAGAGGTACTCATGCCAGGATGAGGTGCACTGGGCCACATTTCAAAAAGCTGTTGCATGACGTTGAGAAGTGGAGTGAGGTGAAAGAGACAAGGTTATAAGTAATTGGGGAAGACATACTCAGATGCATTTGCAGATGCCAGGGGTTTAAAGTGGGTCTGAGGAAGGAGCTGGAGAGATGTTTAGGATGAGGTGAGTGTTTGGAGGCAGTGGAATTTGACTAGGAGACAGGTGTGAAGGGCAAGGGAAAGCTGTGTGCTACATGGGGAAACCAGGTTTATTTGCTTGTTTAACATTGTGGCCTCAAGTGGGGCCTACGGTTGATGCCTTAATGTAGGACGACTATGTTAGTGTTGGTCAGAATAATGTACCCCTTAGGGCTACATTAAAAAGCTATGCTCAGTGCCTTATTTGCACCTTCAAGATATGCACCTACATGTGTGGGCCAGAAAAGGCTGTGCTCAGAACATGCATTCTTATGTGAACCTGAGGTAATTGCAGAAGCAAACAGGAAGTGGCGTAGGTTTCTGCTGGCAGCTTGCTGCTGGAGAGGAGCGTGCTGGCATGGGCAGGTGTGTGTCTTGTCTGTTTGAGGTGGATTTTAAAAGCTTCTGCTGTTGGGAGGCAGGGAAAGCAAGCCTCTGGCCATCTACTTACCTAGCTACAGCCCTGATTTGTCCTTCTCAAGGTTTCCCTCACAGGCAGTTCAGGGCATATTTATGACTGTAGGAAAGCAAGGTCTTTCTAAGATCTGGTTCAGGTGCATTTTAATTCCATGCTGGGGCATTGTTGATTCTTCTGCTCACTGCTCAGCCCCTGAGTCAGCTCTTCCTATGAAATGTGCTTTGTCTCCTTGTTCTCCTCCTAATCTCCAGCCCAGGTTCCCAGTCAGATTCCCAGTCAGAGGCCTCCCCAGGAGGCTAACTTTCAGTCTTCTGACCTCTGGACTAGTGCTGTTTGGTGTAACTCGCTGTAATTATTGACAGGTTCCACATCCGTGCTGACCAACATCATAGCAAGTGGCCACTGGAGGCCATCAAGTGACTGGCATATGGCCAGTAGTCTTAAGGGGCTGAGTTGTACCTTTTATTGAAGTTAAATTTGAATAGCCACATGTTCTCAAGGGTAATGATTCTCCCTTAGTTTCCATTGTGGCCCACCCACTCCCTAGTCTATCTCCTGCCCTGTCTGCTCTCCTGACCCTCATGGGCAAACCTGGAGACACCTTCATCTGGTTGCAATGCAATGGGGCTAACATTTAACTCTTTATCTCTGAACATATCTCCTTCTGATCATCTTCCTGCCACTGACTCACTAGGGCACAGTTCTGGTCAATAGGTAATTCATACATGATATCAAGTTGGATTCAATTTTGTGAAACCTAGACTCACACAAATGTGGAGGCTGTCTGTAAGAGGAAATGCAAACTGAATGCAGAGGTAGCTCTGGAGCCTTGCTGGGTTCTCAATAAACAAGAAGGTCCCAGAAATCTGTCTTTGTTCTCTTTACTACGAGTTGTCCTTAGCTCATGATTATAATATTTTGTTGTTCTGGGTTAAAATCTCAAATTTGCCACAAACATGTCAATCTTACCACAAACATTGGTTATAGCACTGAACTGTACTGAGATTCAACTTGCTTTTGAGGTTAAGAGTAATAATGCCTATTTGAATGGGGTGTTACAAAATTAAATAAGAAAATATTTGAATATTCACTATGTATTGAAGCTATTTTATGAAAATGATTGTATTTACTTGTTCTCATTTCATAGAGGAACTAATAGCACTGAAAATTACAATAGTATTAGTCACTTGTGTTAGCCCATTTAGGTGCTATAATGGAATGCCATAGAGTGGATAGCTTATAAATAAAGCAGATTTATTCCTCACAACTCTAGAAGCTAGGAAGTCCAAGATCAGGTTGCTGGTAGGTTCCCTGATTGGCAGGGACTGACTTGCCTGGCTGTCTTCTCACTATAGAATGACAGAAGGATTGAACAAGCTTTCTCCGGCCTCCCTCAGCAAGGCACTAACATCATTCATGAGGATTTTACCCACATAACTGCATCACCTCCCAAACCTCCTCTTTTATAATATTATCATGCTGGAGGTAAGGGTTTTAGCATGTGTGATGTTATAGAAGGATATGTAGACTTCAAAGTTTTAAAAAATTTATTGTATTCAGTTGTGCCATGGTAGCTACTTTAAGGTACCAAAGTGATTCAAAATGTTGCCTTTGCATGGTGATTCTTGACTTTGGGGAAGAGTCACAAGTTGTACAGTGCCAGATCCAGTGAACAGTGTGAATGAGGACACACAGCAGTGTTTTACGAACATGTCTGTGTATTGAATACACACTGCAGCAGCCATCACCATATTTTTGATACATTTCATGCACACTAAAGAGGACTTCCAGAAAAGCATGAAGAATGATGGGATAAGTGTGTGGAAAGTAAGGGACAATATTTTAAGAGGAATTAATGGCTATTTGTATTCTACTCTGATTGTTTTTAAAATTCTTTATTGGTACAATTTATATACATCTCACAATCACACTTAACATCGGGGAATTTGTATCAATATACGACACAAGTTAATTCTCATTTTTACCCATATCCCTACCCACCCACACCTCCCCACCCCCTATATACATGCTCTTTTATTTTTTTTCAGAATCATATTTATTCCTTCCCCTCATTACATTCCCATACCAAATTTCCTTTGGAAACTTTCCATTCTACAAAAACTGTCATACTTTCTAGAGCTCATTTGCATCAACAGGTGCTCATATCCAACAAAAGATCCAGTATTTGCCTATCTGTGATCTATTTATTTTACTTATTAGTGTGTCCTCCAGGTGTATCCATTTGCACATAAATGAATCAATCTTGTCATTCTTTATGGCAGAATAATACTCCATTTTATAAAAAAAACACATCTTTATCCACTCTCCAGTTGATGGACATTTGGGTTGTTTCCAAGACTAAGCCATCACGAACTGAGCTGCTATGAACAATGGTGTACATCTGTCTTTCCAATGTGATTTTTAAAATTCTTTTGGGTATATTACTAGCAGGGGGATAGCAGAGCACTCTGATTTTTAAGAATTTAAGCACACTGTGTATTTTGATCATCACATGTATGAGTTTTGAGATGCCAGATATGTTCAGACCATACTACTAGAGTACCAACACATCACATAGACTATCTCATTTGTTTCTACAAGGTAGATGCTTTTTTTTTCCTGTTTTACAGTTAGGGAAACAAGGCCAGGGGAGGTAAGCAACGTGTCCACAATCCCAGTTGAGAGGACACAAGGGAACTGGGATCAAACCTGGGGAACTGGAGCCCTTGGGCTCTGACGCTCATTACAGTAGGGAACTTAAGATTCTCATGGTCTTTTTTTTTTTTTTTTTAAATATTCTTGTGCTGCATTCCTTTCTCTTACGTTCCCCCCTCCCACCATGGAACAATGCATGATCTGTCCTTTTTTTCTCCCTGGACAAGTCCTCTCTCCTCCTCATCTCCTATGCTTTCCTTCTGTTTTAATACAGGAGGCTTTACCACGCTCACTCTAAGGGGTTGCTGAGTCATTTTCCCAGAGAATGCACTGTCTTTCCTATGAGCATCAGGGATGATTATCTCCTGAGCAACTGCTTTATTTTTACCAGATTGGGGAGATTTTTAAAAACGTAGATGCTTGAGTCTCTCTCCCCCAGGCCACGCATATCAGAATCTCTGGAGTTGTGTTGAGATTCCCTGGTTTGACGAATTAGTTTTCCCTGCTGAGCTGCTTCTTGGAAAGCCCAGCACCAGTCTCTGCCTTGCTTACCCCCAGCGTGGACACAGGGCCTTGGGCTGCAGTTCTTCCCCTACCTTCATTTGCCCCACCCCTGGTTGAAAATTACACACTACCTTGCTTTGTGCTGTGGATGTTTGTGGGTCATCTAAATTAACTGTGCAAGGGCAGGAGCAGCAATATGAGTGGAAATGGCGGATTTACTCTAGAGTCAGAAACTGTTGAAAATAGCCTAAGTTTGGGTCAGTCTTGCCATACATTGGGTAGAAAATACAGTCATAATGAAGTCTTGAAGAAAAAGTTACCCTTAAATCCAGGGATAACTGTCATGCTGGGAGAACCCCAGGGTCAAGGCTGTCTATAGATGCAGTTGAATGTGGCTATATAGCTTCTTGGACCCTTTGTGGATTCTATCTTTATGAAGAGGTTAAAAAATTTGGCTGTCACTGTGATAAAAACTGTGTGGTACTGGCAAAGTAACAGACCTGAGGACCAGTGGAATAGATTAGAAGATCCAGAAACAGCTCCGGATACACTAAGCCACCTTATCTTTGACAAAGGAGCCAAACATCCCCAATGGAAGAAAGACAGCCTCTTTAACAAATGTTGCTGGAAAAACTGGGCTTTAGCCTGCCAAAAGCTAAAGCTAGACCTATCTCTTTCACCATGCACAAAACTAAACTCACAGTGGATACGAGACTTAAACATTAAAACAGAAACAAT
>PVIC010048940.1:0-13326 GCA_004025085.1 Thryonomys swinderianus
TCTTCCTCTTCCTCTTCTTCTTCTTCCTCTTCTTTTTCTTTTTTTTGTTATCCCCTAACCTCTTTTAAATCTTCTCCCTTTATGGTAAAACTGTCTTTTAAGGGCAACAGTTGTCATTTTCTAGGCTGTAGTCATTGCCATTGTTATTGCTGATTGTACTACTTTAGCCCAAGGTAAGATAACTGTGCTAATTAGTTGTTCCTCCTGTATACCAAGACTGAAATTGCCTGAGAGTCTTTAAAACAAAACAAAAAAACCCAAACCAAACACCCTATAGGCCAAGTAGGCAGAAACTTCTCATCCCTAATAAACTGAAGAGGCAGGAAAATGCAATAGATGCAAAACCCAAAAGCTAACTACACCTGGAAGATGCTTATGAGAAGCAATCATTTCTTATGGGTTCTGAATACTGGCAATAAAGCTACCCAGCATATGCAATTTACAAGCATCAACAGAGGAATCAAACTTAAAAAAAAAAAGAAAAAGAAAATGAGAAGACCTTTAAATAAGATGCAATCTCCCCAGAGATTTCAGTTCACCAAAGGCAAACCCTGGAAGTAATGAAATGGAACAATCTAAAAGCTACCAACCTGAACTCTTTGAAGTGTTAATAGGAGAAGCAACAAAGTAGACAAATGAGGCTGTAGAAAAAAATCAAAGCAGAAATAATTTCCCAGATTACTACAAAGATGGTGATCAGAATGAAAGACATGTTTAGTGACTCTAGAACAGATACAGATAAAAAATACATAAGAGTTCAGGAACATCATGGTAACCATGAATGCCAAGCACAGG
Organism: Thryonomys swinderianus; assembly: GCA_004025085.1. Classification (NCBI taxonomy): domain Eukaryota; kingdom Metazoa; phylum Chordata; class Mammalia; order Rodentia; family Thryonomyidae; genus Thryonomys; species Thryonomys swinderianus. Next base: position 796 of record PVIC010048940.1, read on the forward strand.
AAACAGAAAGAAATGGAATCCACAGAACAGATTCAAACAGATATTCAGATTTTAAAACTCCACTGAAAGTATATGCAGCAGAATGAGCCAATGTGAGGCCAGAATATCAAATAAATAAGTCAGGATTGTGGTTAGTGATCACAGAAAGATTTCTTAAAAATAGCAAAGGATCATGAAAAATCAATCCAGCAGCTTGTAGAGGATGCAAAGGAAAACAACATAATTGATTCGAGTCAATGAAAAACCAGGAGATACCATGAATGACATTAAAAACAACAACAACAACAGATCTATGTCACATACTGGTACAAATTCCCAAATGTTTTGTGTGATTGTGAACTGTGTATATAATGTACCAATAAAGTTTACTGAATAATGCAACAACAACAACAACAACAAACTGTTCTCAGAAGTAATAGCAGAAAACTTCCCAAACAGGGAAAAAAGGATTTGACATACAGATAAGTGAGGCATATAGGACTTTAATTAATCATGATCAAAAAAACCTTCCCAAGGCATATAATAGTCAATATTTCAGAAATCCAACATGACAGAATATTAAGAGATATTAGAGAAAAGAAACAAATCACCTATGAAGAAATGCCCATCAGAATCACACCAGATTTATTTTTTTAACACAAACTCTAAAGTCAAAGAGAGCTTGGAGTGAAGTTTTTCAAACTCTAAAGGAGAACAACCTTCAACTCAGACTGATGTACCCTGCAAAACTATACCAGAAAATTAATGGATAAATAAGATACTTCCACAACAACACCTGAAGAAATTCATGACTACCAAACCAGCATTCTAAAGTGTTCTGAAAGCTATTCTAGAAAGAGAAAATAAGGATTACAACACTCCATGAACCCCAACAGAATGAAGCCACCAGGCAAGGCAGGAAATTAAACAGAAAAGGAAAGAAGAAAGCCAATAGCAGGGTAATAACATGCCAGAGATAAGATAATAAATATCAGTTATAACCATTAATGTTAATGCTCTCAATTCATCAATCAAAAGCAGTAGAGGAGAGGAATGGATCAAGAATCAAGATTCAACAATGTGCTGTATACAAGAAAAACATTTAATTAAAAAATAAATTCACTGACTCAAAGTCAAGCGATGGAAAACAATATTCCACATGACAGAAACCCAGAATAAAAATCAAGAGTAGCTATTATACTTGCACACAAAGTGAATTTCTTGCCAAGACTAAGAGGAGACAAAAAAGGTTATTACATCTTGATAAAGAGAACAATCCAAGAAAAAGAGATAACAATCATAAATATATATGTGTACAAAATAGCAGCACAGAAATTATATAAACAGCCATGAAAAATTATATAAGCACTAACATAATAGTAAAGGGGATCTGAATACTTCATGACACAAATAAACAAATCATTTAGATAAAAAATCAACGGTGAAGTATTAGAATTGAACAAATGGACTTAGTGGATGTCTACAGAATGCTCTACTCTAAAAAAGAATACACATTCATCTTAGCTACACCTGGGACTTTCTCCAAAACAGACCATATACTAGATCACAGAACATGCTTAAGTAAATGTAGAGGAACTGAAATTATCCCATGCATATTATCAGACCACAGTACAATGAAACTGGAAATCAATAGAAAAAGAAATGCAAAAACTTCATAAATACATGGAAATTAAATAATACTTTTCTGAACACCCAATGGGTCACAGGTGAAATTAAAGAAGAAAGACATTTTCTACAATTAAATGATAATAACAATACAACATATGGAAAGTTATGGGACACAATGAAAGACGTCTTATGAGGGAAATTTATAACAATGAATTCCCACATCAAGAAAACAGAGTGGGTTCAAATAAACAACCTAATGTTAAACCTCAGGCTTCTAGAGGAATTAAAATTTCCCAATGTTGAGTGTGATTGTGAGCTATATGTAAAATGTACCAATGAAGAATTCAATTTTAAAAAAAGAGCAAGTCAAACCTAAAGCTCATATGAAGGAGGAAATTATAAAAATCAGAGTAGAAATTAATGAAATGGAGGCTAAGAGAACAATACAAAGAATCAACTAATTAAAGAGTTAGTTCTTTGAGAGATTAAATAAAATTGACAAATCTTTAGCCAACCTTACCAAAAAAGGAAAGAAGTGATTCCAATCTATGCAATTAGGAATGAAAAGGGTGAAATCACAACAGATCCTGCACAAATCCAGAAGATCATCAATACCCACCTTTGAAAATCTGTATTCTCTTAGGAGGAGAAATGCAGAGAAAATAGACAGATTCCTAGATACATATGAATTACCAATTTAAAGAACACCTAATGCTGTTACTCATCAAACACCTTAATGAAATTTAAAGGGAAGCAACACTCCAAAATTCACTTCCTTGGAGCAAGAATTACCCTGATTGCAAAAGCAGAGAAGGATAAAACCAAAAAGAATTACAGGCTAGGGCTGGGGATTTAGCTCAAGTGGCACTGTGCCTATCTTGGAAGCACAAGGGCCAGAGTTTGATCCTTGGTCACAAAAAAAAAAAAAAAAATGTAGGCTAATCTCCCTAATGAACATAGAGGCAAAAATCCTCAATAAGATACCGGCAAATGCAGCAAATCATCAAGAATCTTACACAACATGACCAAATTGGGCTCATTCCAGGGATACAAGGATGTTTCAACATACACAAATCCATAAATATAGTACACCATATTAACAGAGCCAAAGACAAAAACTATATGAGCATCTAAATAGATGCAGAAAAAAGTGTTTGACAAACACCAACACCCATTCATGATAAAAACCCTACAGAAAATTGGTATAGGTGATCTTTACCTTAATCTGATAAAAGTCATCTAAGAGACATCAAGAGCCAACATCATACTAAATGGATAAAAACTGAAAGCTTTCACTCTAAAATCGGGATTAAGACAAAGATGTCCACTGTCACCACTCTTTTTGAATATTGTTCTGGAAATACTAGCTAGAGCAACTAGATAAATAAAAGAAGATTAGGAAAGGAAGAAGTTAAATTATCTTTATTTGCAGATGACATGGTACTTTATATAGAAGACCTCAGAAATTCTACCAAAGGTCTTTTAGACTTTATAACCAAATTCAGTGGCATAGCTGGATACAAAGTCAACACTCAAAAATGAAGAGCTGGTAGTCTTTTGCCCTATTAGACTTAATTACCAGATTTGGTAGTGTTGCTAGATACAGGATTAATGCTCAAAAATCAACAGCCTTGGGCTGGAGACTTAGCTCAGTGGTACCAGTGCCTGCCTCGCAAGCGCAAGGTCCTGAGTTCGATCCCTGGTAACCACATACAATGCTGGGAGTGGTGACTCACGCCCACCAGCCATCAATACCACATATCACAGTGCCAGGCATGGGGGCTCATGCCTGTATTCCCAGCAGTCGGGAGGCAGAGGCAGGAGGATTGCAGAGTTCAAGGCTTGCTACACAGTGAGCTCAGGGCCAGCCTGAACTACAAAGCGAGACCCTGTCTCAAAAAAAAAAAAAAAATCAACAGCTTTTCTCTACACAAACAACAGATTCACTGAAAGAGAAATTGGGGAGTCAATCCCTTGCACAGTAGCACCCAGAAAAATGAAATATCTAGGAATCAACCTAACAAAGAAAGTGAAAGACCTCTATTCTGAAAACTATAGGACTCTGAAAAATGAGATAGAAAAGGAAATCAGAAAGTGGAAAGATATCCCTTGTTCCTGGGTAGGGAGAACCAACATCATCAAAATGGCTATGCTCCCACAACTACTATACAGATTCAATGCAATTCCAATTGAAATTCCAATGCTATACTTCACAGAGCTAGAGAAAATAATACAAAAATTCATCTGGAACCACAAGAAACCTAGAATAGCAAAAGCAATTCTAAGCAACCACGACATGGCAGGCACTATTACAATCCCCAATTTAAAACTCTACTATAAAGACACTGTGATTAAAACTACATGGTACTGGCAAAGTAACAGACCTGAGGACCAGTGGAATAGATTAGAAGATGCAGAAACAACTAATGTGGATACACTAAGCCACCTTAATTTTGACAAAGGAGGCAAACATCCTCAATGGAGGAAAGATAGCCTCTTTAACAAATGGTGCTGGAAAAACTGGGCTTCAACCCGCCAAAAGCTAAAGCTAGACCTATCTCTTTCACCATGCACAAAACTAAACTCACAATGGATATGAGACTTAAACATCAAAACAGAAACAATAAGCCTGCTGGAAAACAGATTAGGTAAAACTCTTGGAGACATTGGCTTAGGCAGAGACTTTATGAATAAAACCTCTATAGCACAAGAACTAGCAGAAAAGAATCAACAAATGGGATCTCATCCTACTGAAAAGCTTTTGTACAGCAAAAGAAGTCACTGACACTGCTAAAAGACAACCAACAACATGGGAAAAAATCTTCACTAGCTGTTTATCAGACAAAGGGCTATTATCTACATTATATAAAGAACTTAAACAGATCAGCCTCCCCAAGTTTAAGGACCCAATTCAAAAATGGGCATCTGAAATGAACAGACACTTCTCAAAGGCAGAAGTCAAAGCAGCTAAGAAACATATGAAGAAATGTTCAACATCACTGGTCATTCGAGAAATGCAAATGAAAGTAACACTGGGATTTCATCTCACTCCACAAAGAATGGCCGCTATTACAAAATCAACCAACAGTAAATGCTGGTGAGGCTGTGGGGAGAAAGGAACCTTTCTCTATTGTTGGTGGGATTGCAGACTTATACATTGTGGAGATCTGTGTGGAGATTTCTCAGAAAACTAGGACTAGGGGTCCCATTTGACCCTGCTATGCCCCTGCTAGGAATATACCCAAAAGACTTTAAAAAAAAATCACATTGCAAAGACAGATGTACACCCTTGTTCATAGCAGCTCAGTTCCTGATAGCTCAGTCTTGCAAATAACCCAAATGCCCATCAACTGGAGACTGGATAAAGAAGATGGGGTTTTTAAAAAATAAAATGGAGTATTATTCTGTCATAAAGAATGACAAGATTGAATCATTTATGTGCAAATGGATACACCTGGAGGACACACTAATGAGTGAAATCAATAGATCACAGAGAGGCAAATATCAGATCTTCTCATTGATATGAGCACCTGTAGATGCAGATGAGCTCAGAAAGTATGACAGTCTTTGTAGAATGGGAAATTTCCAAAGGAAATTTGGTGTGGGGATGTAATGAGGGGAAGGAATATACATGATTCTGAAAGAAAATAAGAGCATGCATATAGGGGGTGGGGAGGTGTGGGTGGGTGGGGATATGGGTAAAAATGAGAATTGACTGTGTCATATATTGGTACAATTCCCCAATGTTATGTGTGATTGTGAGATATATATAAATTGTACTAATAAAGAATTCAATTAAAAAAATAAATAGCTGGGTCAGAGATTTAGCTCAGTAGTTCAAGCACCTGCCTAGCAAATACAAGGTCCCTGGTTCAATCCCTGGTAACCACATACAACAGTACCAGCCATGGTACCTCCCGCCCACCAGTAATCAGTACCACATATCACAATGCTGGGCATGATGGCTCATGCCTGTAATCCCAGCACTCAGGAGGCAGAGGCAGGAGGATTGCTGAATTTGAGGATGGCCTGGGCTACATAGTGAGTTCAGGGCCAGCCTGAATTACAAAGCGAGACCCTGTTTCAAAAAAAACAGAAAGAAATGAATAGCCTTCCTGTACATGAAGAACAGATTCACAGAAAGAAAAATTAAGAGAAAAAAAATCCTTTTACAACAGCATCCAAAAAATGAAATACCTACAAATCAATTTAATGAAGGAAATAAAAGAGTTCTACATTGAAAACTACAGTACTTAGAAAAAGAAGATTGAAAAGGTTATCACATAATAGAAAGACATCTCTTGTTCTTGGATAGAAAGAACCAATATAGTGAAAATGGCCATACTTTCAAAATTGTTATACAGATCCAGTATAATCCCAATAAAAATCCCAATAGCATGCCCCATAGAATTAGAAAAAAAAATCATAAAATTCATTTGGAACCAGAAGAGACCTAGAATAGCAAAGGGTAATTCTGGGCAACAAAGGCAAAACAGACTTTACAAAGCTACTGTGATTAAAAAAAAACAGCATGATATGGCAAAAGAGCAGAATCGAGGATAAATGGAACAGACTACAGGATGTAGAAACAACTCCAGACATACTATCTACCTTATCTTTCACAAAGGAACCAAACACTTCCACTGGAAGAAAGATAGCTTCTTTAATAAATGCTATAAAAACTGGCTTTTCACATGCAGAAGATTGAAACTAGAACCTTATCTTTCACCATGGACTAACCTAAAATCAAAATGGATCAAATACCTAAATATTAAAACAGAAACACTAAATCTGATGGAAGACAGAACACACAGAACTCTTGAGGACATAGGAGTGAGCAAAGACTTTATGAACAAAAACCAAGACCACATGGGAAACACTACAAAGCATCAACAACTGAGACCTCATCTTACTAAAAGCTTTTGCCTAGCAAACGTAATCAACACAGTGATGAGACAACCCACAGCATGGGAAAATTTTTTTTCACTATTTATCAAATAAAGGACTATTATCTAGAATATATGAAGAACTCAAGAAAATTAGATCCCCCAAATTTAAAAAATGAGCACCTGAAATAAAGACACTTCCCATTAGAATGAGAAACAGCAAATAAATATATGAAGAACTGTTCAATATCATTGGTTATTCATGAAATATAAATTAAACAACTCTAAGATTCCATCTCATGCCAGAAAAAAAAATGGATGCTATTAAGAAATCAACCTAGTGCCAGGTGTGGTGGTTCACGCCTGTAATCCCAGCACTCGGGAGACAGAGACAGGAGGATTGCTGAGTTCGAGGCTTGCCTGGGCTACATAGTGAGTTCAGGGCCAGCCTGAACTACAAAGCGAGACCCTGTCTCAAAAAAAAAAAAAAAAAAAAAAAAAAAAAAAAAAAAAAAAAAAAAAAAAAAAAAAGAAATCAACCAACAATAAATGTTGGAAGGACTGTGGCCAAAAAGGAACTCTTCTCCACTATTGGTAGAAGTGTAGACTGATACAACCATTGGGGAAATCAGTGTGGAGATTTCTCTAAAACTAAAACTGTCTGACTTCTTAGTATCTTCCTCAAATAATTAAAAGCATCATATTATAATGATATGTTCATACCTATGTGTACAACAGCACAGTGTGTAAGAGCTAAACCTTGGAAACAGCCCAAATACTCCAAATATTCATCAACACAGGAGTGGACAAAGACGTGGTTTCTTTATACAATGGAGTACTACTGTTCCATAAAGACGAATGAGCTTCAAACATTTATAGCTAAATAGAGGGACCTTACACCATACTACCAAATGAAATAAATCAGATACACATTTCAATACCACATTTTTTCTGGTATGAAAAATCAGAAGTGGAAATAAGGACTGAAATGTTTAATAGATATTGGGAAGTGGGAAGAAGGTGTTGAAATGGAAGGGGAACAAGGGAGGGAAAAAAGAGATGAAAAAAGTGAAAATAGAAGTAAAAAATGGAAATGAATACTTTTGTACTTACAGAGGGGAGAAGGCTTGAGAGGGAAAATAGCATAAAATAAAATAAAACTTATTAAAGAAAAGAAAGAAAGAAAAATGACAAGTGTGGTGGAAGGGATGAGGAGAGGTTCTTTGGGTACTGAGTTATATTGAGATAGGGGTATGTAATTTTGGTGTTTTAATGCATAGTAAAATAACTATAGAAAACAATTAGGTACAGTGGTACCTTGGTTCACAAACTTAATTTGTTCCATGATTTTGGAAAAGATAGCCATATTTGAGTTTGTGCAAGAAAGATGTCCATGGTCATGTTTATTTTCTTGCAGTGCTGGGGCCTGAACGTGGGCCCCTGTGCTTCCAAACTGGTAGGGTACCACTTGAGCTAAATCCCTGGCTCAATGTCACCCAGTCTAGAGTTTGCAAACAAAAAAAAAAAAACCAATTTGCTAAATGCTTTTATTTGCAAACCAAACTGCTCACAAGCAAAACCATCTACAAACTGAGGTACTACTGTATCATATATTTCAAAAAGCTAGAAGTATGAATCTTTTTAAAATACAGAAATGATAAAAGTTTGAGAAGACAGGTATATTTAAGCTGTATAAAATACTACATGGTGTATATCTGTATCAAAACATCATATGGTACCTTATAAATATGTACAATATGTATACTTTTATATACTAGATTTATTGTTTGTTTTTGGGTTTTTTTTTTTTTTTGAGATAGGGTCTCGCTTTGTAGTTCAGGCTGGCCCTGAGCTCACTATGTAGCCCAGGCAAGTCTCGAACTCAGCAATCCTCCTGTCTCTGCCTCCCGAGTGCTGGGACCACAGGTGTGAGCCACCACACCTGGCACTGTGGCCTCCCGAGTGCTGGGACTTACTAAAATTATTGAAATAGTGACAGGATTGATACAAATCAACTTTAAGCTAAATTTGTGAATACAGAATATTAGTGAAGAACATTTCCAATTATATCTGGAAGCCACCACGCCCAGCAAGGGGGGCGGTTTGAGACAAGGTCTCGCTTTGTAGTTCAGGCTGGCTCTGAGCTCACAATGTAGCCCAGGCAGGCCTGGAACTCAGCAATCCTCCTGTTTCTGCCTCCCGAGTGCTGGTATTACAGGCATGAGCCACCATGCCCAGCACTGTGGTGTGTGGTACTGATTGCTGGTGTGTGTGAGCCACCACACCCAGTATTGTGGTATGTGGTTACTGGGATTAGAACCAGGGACCTTGAGCTTGCTAGGTACGGCCTGGAACCACTGAGCTAAATCTCCAGCCCTTTATATACTAGATTTAAAAATTTTAAAATAATGAATAAAAAGACCTAAGAGTTCAGAAATGTTAGTCAAAATAAATTTACCCAGCAGGTGTTTTTTTTTTTTTGAGACAGGGTCTCGCTTTGTAGTTCAAGCTGGCTCTGAGCTCACTATGTAGCCCAGGGAAGCCTCGAACTCAGCAATCCTCCTGTCTCTGCCTCCCAAGTGCTGGGACCACAGGCGTGAGCCACCACGCCCGGCACTGTGGTATGTGGTATTGATGGCTGGTGGGCGTGAGTCTCCACGCCCAGCATTGTATGTGGTTACCAGGGATCGAACCCAGGACCTTGCACTTGCGAGGCAGATGCTGGAACCACTGAGCTAACCCTCCGGCCCCCCCAGCAGGTATTTTAATACTTACTGAGTAAGTCAAATCCAAATTGATATTTTCTGGAGATGTAACTTGTTCTCGTTGTCGCACCAGAGCTCTCTCTTTTCTTCCTGCATCTTTAGCCTTTTCTAAGGCCTGAAATCAGATTTATACTTTGTAAAATCTGAGCATTCATCAACTTTTATGCATTTGGGAAATAGCTTGTTGAATGCATTTTCTTTTTTTCTTTTTTGAGACAGGGTCTTGCTTTGTAGTTCAGGCTGGCCCTGAGCTCACTATGGAGCCCAGGCAAGCCTTGAACTCAGCAATCCTCCTGTCTCTGCCTCCTGAGTGTTGGGATTACAGGCATGAGCCACCATGCCCGGCATTGTGATATGTGGTACTGATTGCTGGTGGGCATGAGTCACCACACCCAGCATTGTATGTGGTTCTGGGAGATCGAACTCCGGACCTTGAGCTTGCAAGGCAGGCACTGGAACCACTAAGCTAAATCTCTGGCCTCTGAATGCATTTTCAAATCATGGATTCCCCAGGATCCCCCTCTATTACTTCCCTTAGGAGGAAAAAGCCCTAGAATATTTATTTGAACTGCAGTTCAACATCATAGAATTGCATGTGTGGTTTTTCTGGGGAAAGATGAAGGGTGAAGTGGACAGTACATTTGTCCCAAGTCAAGTTTCTCTACCATACACCTTCCACCTCCCATAAAGTTGGACCATATATATCTTTTTTCTCCCAATGTAAAAAATTACTAATTCTTTTATTAGAACTCATACAGCAGAGTTGTAATTTCAGGTTCTCAAAATAACTACTTAAGTAAAAATCTTAAGGGACTCAATAGCAAAATGAAAATATTTATCTGTATATGCTTGTGCACATATAAAAGCAGAGTTGACATGTGTGTCTACTTAGACTTCATTATCTTAATCTTGAATTCTACTAGTTTATGAACTTACCAATTTTAAGTCTCCACAACTAGTGGCAATACAGCTTTCTTCTACCAATTCATTTACTTTCTTCTCTAATTGCCTAATCTTTTCTTCTGGACTGTTAAAGACAAAAGCAGAATGAATGTAAATCATTAAACCACTAATAATCTGTAAGAAAATTTATTTATTTATTTATTTCCCCAGTACTGGGATCAAACTCGGGATCTTGCACTTGTGAAGCAGTGCAAGTGATCTAAATCTCTGGACCCTCTTAATTAATTATTTTTTTGAGACAGGGTCTCGCTTTGTAGTTCAAGCTGGCTCTGAGCTCCCTGTGCAGCTCAGGCAAGCCTCGAACTCAGCAATTCTGCATCTGTCTCCTGAATGCTGGGATTACAAGCGTGAGCCACCATGCCCAACATTCTGGTATATGGTACTGATTGCTGGTGGGTGTGAGTCACCATGCCTGGTATGGTTGTATGTAGTTAGCAGGGATCAAACCAGAGACCTTGCACTTGTTAGGCAGGCATCAGAACCACTGAGCCAAATCTCCAACCCTTAATTTACTTTTAATATTGTTTATTGCATGCTCTTAAATAGGAGGTCACAGATATATGTATGAAGGGCATGAAAGAGCAAATGGATTGTTTTTATAATTACAGTTTAAAAAACTAATAATTGTAAAATAACACAAAGCTAAATCCTTTAATAATTTCATTTATTCCTCATAGTAATATTAGATAGAAGCTTGGATTTAGAAAGTATCTTTCCCAACATTACAAAGATAATTAAGTTACAGAATCAGGATTTAGAACTAACTAGGGTACTCTAGGACCCTTGCTATTATAATACCACATCTCAAAAGTAATTTTTCTTTCAGATTATATGGCAAATGAAAACAACTTTATGGCTAGGAAAACTGAAGCTCTCGCAAAAGAGGTAAAAATGACTTACTATTAGAAAGATACTATAGAGAAAAATTTTAACAAGGTAGCAAAGTTTTAAAACTCTGGCTCCTTTAAGAGTAAATTATTCCAGGACTGAGGGTAGAGCTCATGGCAGAGTGCCTGCTTAGCATGCATGTGGCCCTGGGCTCCATGCCCAGCACTACAAAAAGCAAGTTATGCCCAAATGAGTTAAATAACTGATGCTACCACTTTGCTGCAGCAAAAACTACAACACTATAAAATGCATCACCACCTAAAAAAACCATAGATATCAGTTTTTTAAATTCTTTATAATGAACTTTCTAATAACAGGAATAAATCAAAGAATATAGCTTGGTTCATAGTATATTTGAGGGAATCTGAGACTAAGACTAAATTTTACTGGTTTATAAAAGTTTAAAATTTTAACTCAACAGTAAGCATAATAGATGAAGCAGTTTTACAAAAGGTAAAGAATCTCGGAAGGCAGGGACAGGAGGATTGCTGAGTTTGCAGAGGCTTGCCTGGGCACCATAGTGAGCTCAGGGCCAGCCTGAACTACAAAGCGAGACCCTGTCTCAAAAAGCAAAAAAAAAAAAAAACGGTAAAGAATAGAATTCTATTTTCTAGTTGAAACACTCTAGTAGATTTTTAAAAATATATTTTTATTAGTGCAATTGAATTTTACAAATACTGGATTTCAAGTGGTATACAGAATTTTGTTTGTTTGTTTGTTTGTTTTTTGCTTTTTGAGACAGGGTCTCACTTTGTAGTTCAGGCTGGCCCTGAGCTCACTATGGTGCCCAGGCAAGCCACCGCGAACTCAGCAATCCTCCTGTCTCTGCCTCCTGAGTGCTGGGATTACAGGCGTGAGTCACCACATCTGGCATTGTGGTATGCGGTGTTGATTGTTGGTAGGCATGAATCTCCACGCCCAGCATTGTATGTGATTACCAGGGATCAAACTCAGGACCTTGTGCTTGCGAGGCAGGCGCCGGAACCACTGAGCTAACCCTCCGGCCCAGAGGGAGGGTTTCTTTATGGCTTAACATTATTCCATCATGTTCATATATCACATTTTCTTTATTCATCTTTTGACAGGCAACTAGGCTGTTTCCAGAGCTTGGTTATAGTGAACTATGCTGCTATAAATATGTGTAAGCATGTTTCACAATAGTACACTATCTTTAATTCTTTTGAAATATACCCACAAGTATAACCTGAATCAAATGGTATTTCTGTTCCTAATTTTCTGAGCAACCTTCATACTGATTTGTATAGTGGATACTCTTATTTACCTTCTCACCAACAATGTAAGAGTTTTGTTTTTTTTTTTTTTAAGGCAGGCTCTTACTATCTAGACCAGACTGGCCTGGAACTCACAGTGATCCCCCTGCCTCAACTTCCAAAGTGCTGGGATTATAGGCATATGCCACC